>QXTE01000050.1:32614-181146 GCA_003942145.1 Platysternon megacephalum | reverse complement strand
TCTATAACAGGGGTCGGCAACCTCTGGCACGCGGCTCGCCAGGGTAAGCACCCTGGCGGGCCGGGCCAGTTTATTTACCTGCCGCGTCGGCAGGTTCGGCCGATCGCGGCTCCCACTGGCCGCGGTTCGCCGCTCCGGGCCAACGGGGGCGACGGGAAGCCGCGGCCAGCACATCCCTCGCCCGCGCCGCTTCCCGCTGCCCCCATTGGCCCGGAGCGGCGAACTGCGGCCAGTGGGAGCCGCGATCGGCTGAACCTGCCGACGCGGCAGGTAAATAAACTGGCCCGGCCCGCCAGGGTGCTTACCCTGGCGAGCCGCGTGCCAGAGGTTGCCGACCCCTGTTATAGAGTTTCATTGTGCCAGAGGAGTGTACAAGAGTCGTTCAGAAAGTGTCTAGCCTGACCTATTTAATGATATGTTAGGACCCAACACATTTAAGAGATCAAAATACTGATATTTTGATGTGCTGCTTTGTTAGCAGCCATTTTTTTCATTAGTGCAGACCTTGTACAAGGATTTGTTGAAGTGAGTCAGTCACCGAAGATTTGAAAAATGGAGAAGAATTAAATCAGAGCATTTCTTGGTATTGTAGGGTATTTCATGGGTATTTTATTACTTGAAAACCATAACCACTTAAAATGTGGCAGTTTAGTAGGAGCTGCTTAGAAATTCAAATGTAGCCACTTCAGAAGGCATTTTCACCACAGGGCAATTACCCACAACTGCTATTATTATTTATGTGAGCTGACAGCCAAATTCCTTCTCCATCACACTAGAACTGTACCATTATCTCTCATAAACAAGGCAGGATCTTACAATCCAACAGAAATACTGTAACTTGGGAGATTATTTTTAACATGTTTCTCAAACTAGCATTTTAAAATCACCCATAACAACAAATGGCATGCCATTCCCTACGAAGTTAAATGTGTCACACAATAACTTATTCTAGCTCAGCGTGAGAGAGAACATAAATGATCCACTGATCACAGGTATTTGGACTATCAGTGTGATATCAAGCAAAGGATCAAAATAAATATTATTCCTTGAGAGACTGCATGCCTGAATGGGATGTTTGCTCAGTGATAAGTTATTTAATTAAAAACAAGTGCATTTACCAGCTCTGCTTCTGGGGCTTGGTCTACACTACAAACATGTGTCAGCATAGGGGTGCGGAAAATCCAGTGATGTAATTATACCAACCTAACTCCTGGTGTAGACAGCTCTAAGTTGATGGGAGGGCTTCTCCCGTTGACCCAGTTACCACCTCTTGAGGAGGTGGAGTACCTACGCTGATGGGAGAAGCTCTCCTCTTGGTGTAAGTAGCTTCTTCACTAAATGCTACAGTGGCACCTCTGCAGCGCTGTAAATGTAGACAAGCCCTAAGAATTCATTCTGCGATGTTTTGTTATGTAAGTGAGCATAAAGTGCCAGTATCAATGAAAATTTACACGAGAGAAACTGTTGTCATGTCCTCTGGGTGAAAGACTCTAGTAGCCACTTCTAATAATTTAAATATCCTATGGCACTTCTTGCAAGTGTAGGGGAACCTTTTATTGTGTCCTGGCTAAATTCCACAATGGATAACAACATTCTGCTTACCTAAGTTACTTTGATTAGATGTGGTATTCTTCACTTTCTTGGCCAAATTCAGCCAATTGCAGCTAGGAATAAACAGAATTCTCAGTGCCAAATCCAGAAATGACTTGCAAGGTGGGGAGAGTTGATCCAATAGCGGGTGTAAGGGGTTATAAAAGCAAAGTAGTTGCTAAGCTTGCAGTCATTGGGAATTCAGTGGGTGTATACCATGAGTTTAATCAATATGCAGAGTGGAAGGAATAGCAGGAAAAGCAACTGTGTGGAAGGTGTCAGATAAAGTAAGCCCTTCTTACTTTAACAAATACCCATAAATTCAGCCCAGCATAAAATGTTGCAAGCCATTGAAATGGAAGTTGCACAGCCATGGTTGAAATGGTGTAAACTGCTTGTCCCCTTACACATGTTTTCTGATGTGGAACATATACAACTACTTATATCACTGCTGAATTTGGATCACTGATCCCTGTTGTGTAAGGTTATTAGTGCCATTATAATGAGTATTGCAATTTATCCTAGAGATGGCAACAGAGTGTATGCTGCATTTTACTTTAGAAGTAGTTGCATTTTGCTATTGAGTAAACAAACTGATTCTTTTCCACATATAGTTGTTAATTATGTAAAGCATGTTGAAGATTATAAAATAAATATTTGCCGCTATTTGAAAGTCTTTCAGGTTTCCTATTTCTAGAACTGCAGAGTGTACACTGCAGTCACCAATTTTCTTATGTGAAAATGATAGTACGGTAGTCCTTATTGTGACAGATCTCGGGAACCCAGGACTATGAATTACCTTGTTACCCCTGCCTCTAGCAAGAGGGAGTCTTGTCTGAGGTAACTGGGTGCTACCTTCCTAACACCATCAGCCTTTCAGCCACTCCTTGTCTGGGCTATGCTACCCCTGTCTTTGCCTTGCAGGTTAACAATAGGTGCATCTCAGTCCCCGAGTCCCCTTGAAGCATTCTTCTGTGATTTCCAGCCCATGACATTGGCTACTCACAGAAATCCCAGATCCTTTGCTCCCAAAGGAACAGTGTACCCTAGTTTACCAGTTTTACCTCAAATTACTGCTCCTGTATAATGCACAGTACTTGTGAGGATTTATAATAAAGCAAAAGAAGGTTTATTTAGAAAGAATACTAGAAATGAGAGAATGATGGAAACAAATGGTTACAATCCAAAACAAAATCATAAAATGAAAACTAGAGCCTACGCTTACTAACAGTTACCTTTCCTATCTAATAAAGTAGTGCTCCAAAGTTCAGTCTGCTGCAGAGCTTGCTGGCTCCCTAAGAACCAGGATCCAATCTTTAATGAAACACCCCTGCTCAACTAGACGTTTCCTCAGTGAATGGATACAGAGTCTCTTTCTCCACCCTGTGCTATACTGAGTAAGTCTTTTGTCTTTCTTCCCAGAAAGGGTGATCCACTGTCTGTTATAATGTTCCCTTGTACCTCCAAGTGGTTTTGATGTTTATAGTTTATCTTTGATGGTTTTCCATTGACTTTTCTGGATTGGTGCAAAAGTAGACAATTGAGCAATACATTACATAATCAGCTAGCCAGGGCGGGGTGACAACTCCCTCCTGCTTGAATGGGCCAGCACTGAGACACATGATTCCCTGGTGACTCACTTTCACTCCAAGACCACAAGGCCATAATTTTCAGTATAGTTACATTATTCCTTATAAATCATTGTGCTCTGGCCCTGCTCTGCTGGCCAGTGCAGGGGGTGAAGGCAGAGTGATACCCCCCTCCTTCTTCCCCTTTCCAGATCACTTGAAGGAATGGAGAGGACAGGCAGTCCCAGCTCACAATAACTGTTATTGCTATGGGCCCTTGGGCAGGGTGCAGGAGGGAGGTGAGGAGAGAGATACCACCTTGTATGCCTCCACCCCACCCATGGATGCATGCCCCAGGACTAATAAGAGCCTGATCCAGAGGTAGCAGGCCCAGATTAGCAGAACAACCAGGATTTTAGGCTTCATGGAAGAAGTGTTTTTTCAGAAGCGATTTGCAGGAGAACAGAGTGGAGGCATGATGGCTGGCTGGGCCAGGAAGGGAGGTCACAATTACATTCCAATGTGTCCAAATGTATATTTAGCGGACGTCTTGCTTTAAGTGTTAAATTTCTATTTAATTTTGCCTCTGGGTGGACTGGAACTCATTCTTCTAATAGGTATTCTCTACATTGTTAGAACTAGAGTCCATAAACCGCACACAAGAGTAAATCTAGGAGTTCAAATTGTAGCCCTTGGCTGCCACCTAAAGGTTTCATATGTTGCTTTAAAGGGACACCATCAGCTTAAAAATCACACTTTATGCATGGAAAATGTTTTCCTGCTGTTGTTACCAGCAACAGCTAAAGTCACTGTAGCTGCAAGAGATTAGAGGGACAAAACTGAATTGAAAAAAATAAATCTTGTATGCATCTGGCAGCCCTCCAAAAAGTATGACTCTTCCCATCTGCACATCCTCTGGATTTGTGATGACAGATCTAAAAATTAGGATAAATTTCTGGGTCACACCAATTGGCTTTAGTGAAAAGCAAACATACCCCACACTTTTAAGCAACAGATGGCTCTTGAGCTAATTGAGGGCCAAAGTGTGTCCAACTACCTCATGGGTTGTGCAAAGGAGGAGGGCAGTATGCAGTGGTGGAGTTAGGCACCTGCAGCCCATCTAATCACAGGGTGCCCTGAGGCCGTGAGGGGCCCTCTGACATAGTGACTCAGTTACTTGAACCTGGTGACAAACACAGTGGAAGTGGAGCCAGAATGCGCCCTACCTGTGTGGAGGATGCCATTTTGTAGAAAAATGAAATCTTCTGAACAGATAGGGACCCCATGGAACAAACGCCACTACTCGCAGCAGGCAGGCACAGTTGCAGTCCTTGCATTCCCCATAGACTGCTTTCTCCATATATCCTCTGGAATGCAAAACACTCCAGCAGTTCAGAGGAAGCAGGACCATAGCCATGGTCCCCTTATATACTCTCCTGCAGAACTCCAGTCTCCACTCTGATGCTAACTGCCTTGGTAAATCTGGTTAAGCCACTTAGCCTCATTGTACCTCATTTTCCCCATCTGTAGTAAGGGGATAATATCTGCCTACTTCAGAGGTGTCTGAAATCCATTAAAAATTAGGACATTTCAATAAAACGTCAGTTTTATATGGTGGAATCTTATACGTGTAGGTAACTTATAAAAGGGGCCATGGATCAGCATTCATGTTGCACTCCCCGTCAGTACCCAGCCCGGTCCAGGGAAGCTAATGATCCAACCAGCGAGCCAAATTCACTGATGAATCCTGGTCACGTGCCATCTGAGGCATGTTGCACATCTGCTAAGAAGAAGAACTTATAAAAATTGTTGTGGGCAATGCTACAGTTATTATTCATATTATATAGTCAAATTGATATCTCTCTAGATTGGAGAGAAAGAAGGAAAGAAAAAGGCAAAGAGTCATAGGTTAAAAGAATTGTTGGAGAACTAAGAACTCTTTTTTCTGTCAACCACTGCAGACTCTGTCTAGCATAATATTGGTTGTGAAACTAATCCTGATTCACAAACCCAAATCTACTTGGCTTCTCGACAGAAACTGATTCTTTATTTTTGGTTTACCCTTTCCTCCTCCAGGAATGACACCTCTCGTGCTCTTATGAGAAAGTGGATTAACCATCTGGCAATGATGTTGTATTAAGAAATAAATCATGACGCCACAGAGAACTGATGGCTTTCACCCACATGAAGTGGGGAGTACTGACTGACATCTCCACTTTAACCCCTGTTGTAAAAATTAAAATCCACAAGTTTCCAATAAATGCATAGCTATGCATTTTCAAACTCTGGTGGTTACAACATGTTCTAGTCCCTCTCTTATACCTAGTCAGTTAATGGCAAAGAGTAAAAAAAGTAGCTATTGTGTTCTTCTCTTACCTGTGCTCCATATAACAAGGACAGTGTCTAAACCTTCACGTTGAAAAAAAAATGCATAAGATCGTGTTTGCCTTAGTGTCTTCTAAAAATATTTACTCCCTTCTCAGAATGAATGCACAGGTTATATTTTATCTTGATATCCTGATCTACTACAGCCTTTTGTTTCTTTATTTTTGTTGTTACGTATAAGGTACCTGGCACTATGATACTTTTTCTGGATTGTGGTGCTGATTGAGTTCTCAATTACACTGATTTTACACTAGTGTTGCTCTATTTAAGTAAATGGCATTACTTATGATTCACACCAGTGTACATGAGAACCTAGTCAGGTCCTACATGCCTCCAGCCACATGTAAATGATATTTTCTACCCCAGGTTTTTCTAAGGAAGAAATCTCAGGCTCCCACAGGAACAGCACCTATCCTGTCTTATGTTATCTTTCCTCCACTCCCCAGGTATTCTTTATTCAGTACTTTATATAACATGATGATCATTAAACTCCAGAATTCCTGCATTGTTGGCCACACCCACCTCATCCAATCCAGCACTCACATGAGGATAACAAACTAATTGTTCATAGAACAGGGGAAGTTTAAAAGATTCATTGATTTTTTGGGGGGTGGGTACAGAAGGGATCATCTAGTACAATTTCCTGCACAACAAAGGCCATAAAACCTCACTAAGTAAATTCTGCATAAATTCTGTAATTGCAGTTTGAACCATGCCATATCTCTTAGAAAGATATCCAGTCTTGGTTTAAGTACTGCATGTGATGGAGAATAGAATAGAGAAAAAGTCTAATAAAATGTTCTTATCTTCTACCACAGTTAAATTTTGGGGCATCTTCACAAATTTCTTTGCAATCTTTTACTTCCACTTGTGCCCCAAAGTTCTCCAGTCTAGTATCCCAGCTAGTGATTGTTTGCTGGTCATATTTTTCATTAACTAAATTCTAATGTGCTTTATTAATAGTTTAGATCTCATAAAATTGCTTAAAGTACTTTCAGTTTGAGATACAGAATTCATGACCTAACCCCTGAATTCCAAGTAGCTATATGCTTTTACCACATAGTAGTCCACAATCCCTCAGAGTTTGAGGATGATTGTCTTCCATGAAATGATAGCCAGTTATTGCTGGTGGATCCACAGGTGACTAATGAGACCAATCCAGGATCCACAGATCTTATTACAGTTGGGGCAGATGTTTCCTGGTGGAAGGGGGCGGGGATCTAGATTGTTTAGTCAGGCTGCAGCACATTCCTTCCTCCTTTCCTGTTTCTCCATTTCCTGTTGTCTTCACTGGGTATCAAAATGCTGGGATCCTTGCCACAAGGTCCTTCTCCACTTTAATCAGTCGAGGGCTTGGGTTTCCCAGGAGTTTATGTTGATGTTGCACTTCTTCATATCAGCTTTGAGGGAATCTTTGATGTGCTTTTTTTGCCCCACCCTCATCCATTGGCCTTGGCTCAGTTGTGAGAACATGACCTGCTTTGGGAGTCGATTGTCTGACATTCAAAGAACATGACCAGCCCAATGGAGTTGGTGGTGAATGATCATAGCTTCAATGCTGGAAGTTGTGGCTTGGTACAGAACACTGATGTTGGTGTGTCAGTCATCCCACTTGATTCAGAAGGTCTTGTGTAGGCACCGTTGATGGTATTGTTCAAGAGCCTAGAGGTGTCTACTGTACATGACCCAGGTTTTGGCACCATACAGGAGAGCAGGGATAACAATGGCCTGGTACACAAGAAGCTTAGTTTGGTTCTTGATGTCACAATCTTTGAAGACATGTTTTCTCAAGTGTCCAAATGCTGCACTGGTGCATTGGAAACAGTGTTGAATCTCCTAGTCAATGTTGGCTGTCTGCAACAGATAGCTGCCAAGGTAGGGGAAGTGCTTGATGTTCTCCAGATTCTCTTTGTTGATCTTGATTGCGAGAGCTGGATCCTGGTGTTTCAGAACCTGTTCGGAACCTGTTGGTGGAGCACTTTAGTTTTCTTGGTGTTGAGCATAAGGCCTAGTTGGCTGTAGGCCTCAGAGATGTTGACTGTTAATTGAAGATCTTCTTTCTAATGGGTGCACAGAGCGCAGTTGTCCGCATATTGGAGTTTAATGACTGATTTAGTAATAGTCTTTGTCTTGGTTTGGAGGTGATTGAGTTTGAAGAACTTGCCATCCATTCTGTATTGGATGTCAGGTCCGGAGGGGAGCTTGTCAGCAATGAGGAGAAGGATGACAGCAAGAAAGATGGAGAAGAGGGTTGGAGCGATGACACAGCCTTGCTGGACTCCTGTCTTGACTAGGAAAGGGTCCATTTCAGATCCATTGCTGATGAGTATTGCAGACATTTTGTTGTGGAGGAATTGGAGGACAGGAACAAATTTTGGTGAGCATCTTTTAATGTGGAGACACATTGCACACCAGAATCCTCGTGGGCCTTGACTGGATGAGGATCTTTATCCAATGGCAGGGGAACCAAGATGATTGGAGACCACCATCCTGCTGCAGCCTTTGTCTGCCTTCACAGCCATTGAGCAAAATTATCTCTTCATCTGCCTGCACTGCCATTGAGGACTTGCGGGGGGGTCAGATCACTGTTCATCTGGAACCTTACTTTCGATCTTGCTGCCTTGGGTGACCCTACCAGGAGTGCAAGACTCCTGTCGACATGGGTCTCAGGATCATGGGAACATTGAAGCTGCTCCAACATTTCAAGGTCGCAATCCACTGGGGCAGGCTTTTACTGTGTATACAGAAATGGACTGACTGTGAACTTAGTGTAAGTTTGTCCTCACAATTTCTCCCAAAGTACTCTTCCTGTTAAAATATTAATGGGCACATCAGCTATGTCCAGAAGCCTCTCTGCCAAACTGGAGAAAGGAATGAGGAATGGATGAACTGTCATGTAGTGTTAAACCCATGGTCCATCTAATCCAGTATCCTGTCTCCACCAGTGGCCTGTACCAGATGCTTCTGAGGAAGGTATTAAACCTCTATAAAGATCAATTATGCAATAATATGCCTGTGGAGGTCATTTCTCCCTAACTCCAGATAGTTAATGATTGGTTTTTATTCTGGAGCTTGAAAGTTTATCTCCCTTATGAGCTATTATCTTAGCTAATGTCTCGTATTTTTAAACTCCATAGAGTCCTTATCTTGAAGCAAAGAGTCCTACAAGTTAATATACTCGTTTGAAGAAGAGCCATGGCTCTACCTTTGACTTAACTGTCCCATTGCTCTAATGAGAAACACATTCTTTAAAATATTAACCATTCTACTTGCCCTTGGAATTGTGTCAGAGAAGAATTGTCCATAATGAATGAATTATTCTTATTTCAGAACTGGGGCTCTGTTGTGCTAGGTGCTGCACTAACATACCTGCAAAGAGATTATAATCTAAAAAAATAAACCTGCATCTGGTGGGGCGGGGAGAAGAGGGAGGCAAGTAAATATATCTACACTTTATATGAATAGACACTTGTAATATTACATAAGTCAATAAATGATTTTTCCAAATGCTCCTCAACTGCTGGACTCCATTATCCCTCAGCCTGGCCATTAAGCATTTCCTGACAGCCTCAGTGAGTCCTGAGATGGGATTTGGAGGAGGAGAGGACAGCAGCTTTATGGATCAGGTCAGAGAGCGTGTTCCATACATAATGAGCACACCAAATTTCAAGACTGTAACTCTAAACATAGCACTTGAATAGTTGAAATGCCTCCGATTAGACTGATAACCTCTTGGTGACCTTTAATGGAAAAGTCAACAATTAAAGTTTGGCTTTCGATTTTTACCTCTATTTGTCAGTCCATAATTGAGTGCGCCAAATGTCACAAATCTAGCATGGAAAATAATTGTGTCTGTCAGTCACTCATCCTGTATGCAGTGGACGTGTAGCCTGTCTAGTAACAGTAGTGATACTATAAGGATCCTTTGGACACTCCTCTCTTTTATGTGCTAAAACTGACCCTATGTTGTTACAGGTTTGGGGGGAATAACTGAGGTGTCCGGTTAAAGTGATAGGGAAGAAAACAGTGGAAAGGAGAGTAAAATAAATAGAGAAAGCAAAGAGGGAAGTCGAATAGAGAAAATAATCTTCAATACGCAGGAGGAATTCCCCTCTGGGAATTGGGGGGATGTGAAGAGTGCACAGTTCTGATTTGTAATATACATGCATAGATTCAGACATAGAATTTGATTGACTGATGGATATATAGAGTAAGGGGAAGAAATGTACTGTTTGGGTGTTTGGAATGATTTTGTACCTCTTTATTTATTTATTTTATTTTAAAGTAATAGTCCTGGTACTTAGAACCCAGGACAGGAGATCTTTCATGTTATATTTAAATCCAAATAAAGTGTGAACAATATCACTCACAAATGCAACATACCAGACTCCATTGGGCTGAGAAGCAAGGAAAGGGAAGTTGCTATTAAACCTGTCTACTGCATGACAATAGTCATTGACACATATACTCAGTGAAGTCAAGAAGATAGGCTATGTACACATTACAGCTTTTGGTATAAGTTATGTTACTCAGGGGTGTGAATAAGCCATCCCCCTGAGTGACGTAAGTTATACTGACCTAAGCACTAGTATGGACAACTCTATGTCGATGGGAGAGCTTCTCCCACCAAATAGCTACTGCGGCTTACGGGGGCTGGAGTAATTATGTTGACGGGAGAACTCTCTCCCGTCAGCTTATAGTATCTGCACTAGCAGTGCTACAGCTGCATCGGTTCAACTGCACTGCTGTAAGCTCTGTAGTGTAGCCAGAGCCATCATTTTCTACACAGTACATCAAATCTTTGCAAGATATGCACTCATGCAAGCCTATGGAAATCACTGTGGTTGTGAAGCAGGGCAAGATTTGAGGCCTGATCCTATGCCTATTGAAGTCAGTGGGAGTCTTCATGTGCACCTCCAAAGAGGTAATCAGTCTTTTTGGGAGGACTCTTTTTCCTGACAGAGAGTTACTTTCTTTTCCTCACATGTGCATTCTGAAGTTCAGTGATGCTGACCTAGTTCCTTTTGTATCTTTTCATGAATAATACCTAGCATTTTGTCCTCTAAAACTAGAAATTATTACCAAACAGTGTTATGCTATGAAAAATAAGTACCAATGTGCAAAATGTTTACATCTTATAATGAAATGTATCACAGCTTTTTTCAAAGATGCGCAGCATATTAAAAATATTAATCATATTGGATTAGGATAATTGGAATTATATGCATAATTATGATGGGCATGAAAAATGGTGTATTGTGTAGTCTGTATCACTAAAACAGAGAACTACAACTTTCAACAGGCGCACATCCTTGAGGGTTGGTAGATAAGGTTTGTCAGTCAGTGGAGAAGTGCTATTTTTATAGAAGCTACAGGAACCTCTATTCTATGAGACCAGCTGTTGAGTTTGAATAGTCCAGCTTTTGCACATTTGTGGAGCAAGAAAACAAGTTAACACACTGATTTTCTTTATTCTTTGATATAATGGACACACAAGATGCCTTTTAAATTCAAATATAGAATAAAAAAAGCAAAATAAGTATGATTGTATGTAACGGACAAATATATGGCTCTTCTATACAGTTGTATGGCAAAAGACCAGGACCTGTTCAGATTAATGTCAATGGGAGCAAGAGAAGGCCTAAAATGTAAAACTAATTACCATAGTCTAAAAAGACAGTTAACTATTATTTAGAAAGTAATAATTAATAGTGAGGTTGTATAGCAGGCGTAGGCAACCTATGGCACGCGTGCCGAAGGCGGCACGCGAGCTGATTTTCAGTGGCACTCACACTGCCCGGGTCCTGGCCACCAGTCCAGGGGGCTCTGCATTTTAATTTAATTTTAAATGAAGCTTCTTAAACATTTTAAAAACCTTATTTACTTTACATACAACAATAGTTTAGATATATATTAAAGACTTATAGAAAGAGACCTTCTAAAAATGTTAACATGTATTACTGGCACGCGAAACCTTAAATTAGAGTGAATAAATGAAGACTCGGCACACCACTTCTGAAAGGTTGCTGACCCCTGTTGTATAGAAATAGGAGATGTAGAGAAGCAGGAGAAAACTTAGAATTAATTTAGTTTAGTTATATCAGAAGTTCTTTAATTTATTTTAATTGTGTATGAAGTAAACACTATATTAATGAAGCTGACTTGTGTAACTTTCATTATGTTTGAAATTATATATGAAAACCTAATCTTCATATTTTAAATAAGTACAAACTGTATTTCCAAAGCCATATGTTGCTTATGTGTAGATCAGTTGCTCTTGATATATTAAAATATATTACTTTTAATTGTTTCTATTATTTTGCATTTGAAAACCATAACCATATGAAATGTAATATTTTTACTATAATTTATTCTGTACCAGAGACTGACTTGCTGTTCAATAGATGCATGTTGAGTCTCAGGATTGAGTTAATTTCAGACATGATTTTTACACATACACCTCTACCCTGATATAACGCTGTCCTCCGGAGCCAAAAAAATCTTACCGCGTTATAGGTGAAACCGCGTTATATCGAACTTGATCCGCCGTAGTGCGCTGCCCTGCTCCCCCGGAGCACTGCTTTACCGTGTTATATCCGAATTCGTGTTATATCGGGGTAGAGGTGTATTAGGTTATTCTGCTACCATGTCAGATTTTATAATGCAGTTATGATGTCTCTGCATGCTTTGAGTTGCATGAGGTCTACAGATTCAGTGAACTATCCATATCTATATGTGGGAGTGCTATGCCAGCAATTCAAGTTGTAGTGACCATAGTTCTCAACCCTGTTGCAGATGGCAAGGTGATACCCTAAGATAAAAGGACAAACCTTTGGCATTTGCTCCATCCCATCCTGGGAACACTCCGCTTTTAATGCAGAGTTCTGGGGGGCATGGTGTTTCCGAGAAGGTGTCTCAGATGTTTATTTCTTGGAAGAAGTCTGCCAAAAATATTTATATTTCAGGTGAAGGTTTGTGGTGTTGTACTCACAGGTTCTTTGGGTCTCCTTAACTGGTCCGCATGAACTGCTTGATCACCTTTCATTTGCCTAGTTTTCAGACAAATTGCATACTTCATTTATGGGGTAGATATGTTGGCGTCTCTGGACCTAAATGGAAGGTGGACCAGTGTTTCTGTAGCCCTTGGCTGTCCATTTCACACAAGGAAACCTATATTTAAAACTCTCCTGCACTGTGAGTTCTTAAATCCATCTGGACAAAATATTGTTGTGCTTAGACTTACTAATTTCCTGGTGACAATGACATCAGTCTGCACAGCGAATGGTCTTCAGGCTCTGGTGGCTGATCCACACTATTCTATGTTTTCAGTGTTTAATTAGTGCCTATATGTTCATTTTGGTGAAGTCCTTCTCCCCAAATTCGACATTAAAAAGATTGGGGTTTTTTCTTAGATTAAAGGCATTTGTGGTCTATCCAGCTTTGTTTCTTCTGAGACTAGTTCATTGGATCTCACTGTCAAAAAGATAACTGTGTTTCCATCTCTCACTAGTGCGATGAATAACTATATAATTATAGTCTGATGAAGTGGGTATTCACCCACGAAAGCTTATGCTCCAATATGTCTGTTAGTCTATAAGGTGCCACAGGACTCTTTGTCGCTTTTTACAGATCCAGACTAACACGGCTACCCCTCTGATATATAATTAAAGTTCACAAAATGGTTCCTGCTATCCAATGTAGAGCAGTTTTCACTGTCATGCTTATAGATGTTTTCATTCTGTTCAGATACAGGTAGCTATGTGACCCTTGTGGTATACGCTCATAAAGCAATATTGTTGGTATTCTTTCCCTGGGGCAAACCTCACTTGGATTATGGATAGAGTCCTGTGCAGATACAGAATTTTTATCCGCATCCGAGCCGCGAGCCGCAAAAATGGTCCGTGGATATCTGCATCATGGATATCAACGGATATAAAGCGGATATCTGCAGATTTGTGGACTTTAATTATGAAGAGCTCAGAGGCCAATCTCCAAAGCAGAGGGGTTCAAGCTTTCTCAGTCCCCTAGAGCTTTTGTTTCTTTTGGCATGTCCCTTGTTTTTGCTTTTATGAACTTTTT
The DNA here is from genome assembly GCA_003942145.1 of Platysternon megacephalum. Taxonomy (NCBI): domain Eukaryota; kingdom Metazoa; phylum Chordata; order Testudines; family Platysternidae; genus Platysternon; species Platysternon megacephalum. The sequence goes on along the minus strand of QXTE01000050.1, from coordinate 167,524 downwards.
TCTTTTTTATGGAATGCATTCTTGAAGCTCTTTGGGTTTAGCTCTCATACTGTTTGGAGGTACTTGATCCCTTCCTTGGTTCAACCAAAAACGTTTCAGTTGCTTGTTTAGCAGGGCCCTGTATCTTCATCACTGTCTGAATTAGCGAGCAGTATTGCTTTTCCTCATACTATCTAATCCTTAGAGTAAGAATCTCTTGAAGGGAGATTTCTTACCTTGTAATTCTCCTTGTCTGCAGAGACCATCACACAAATTTTCATTCACCCACCTCCCCTTTGAGTTTAGAAACTTTGCTTTTAAAGTGGTAGGTTGTGTCTTTATAGCTGCACACAAGCGAGTATTTCATTATTTTACTTGAAAAAGAAACTGACAAATGAGGTTACCAGTGGGCTGTACCACTCACATGTTCCATATGCTGATGTGATGGGGCGGGATATGGAGGCCTCCCACAACTGAAGAGTGTTAGAGTTCACAGCCAATATTGTGCTAGAGACCCAAAGAGTGAAAGTTCTGTGAGATATCCTCAAACAAATAAAATTGCAAAGTTATATTCCTTTCTAATGGAACTTTCTGACTTACAATATTTACTTGAAAGTAGAAAACAAGCTTTTCTTTGTATAGAAAAACTCCAAGACTACATTCAGAAAGATGTTAGCCACCCAGACAACTTTGAACAGGTTTTTGATAATGCAGATCACCTGTAATCAGGTTGCCATTGCAGGATCTTTTAGGTCTTGCAAACTAATTAAAATATTCCAGATTTATTTGGAGTGTCTTGACACAATGATTTAGACATTGTGGATAAGAGTGAGCCAAGCTTAGGGTGTCCCCAACATGCTTCATTTCAGTCTCAAAATTACATAGGTTCCATACAAACTTGGCAGTCCTTCGCTTTTATTGTTTTACATACATTACATCATAATTTACATGAAATTGTAGAGTTATTTTATGCCAAATGAATGGATCCCAGCTGCATTAAGCTCCTTGAATGAATAATTTTTGTTCCCATAATTTATGAGTCTGGTTGCATCCCACATTAGGGCCTTCACAGGTTGAGGTCTGGTACCCAAAATTAATTTTAGGAAGGGGGAAATTTTGAGGCAGAATGATAGTGTAGCATTTTAAAACACCAGATTGGCAGTGGAGATGTTGGTTCCATTTCCATCTCTTCCCCAGATTTCTTCTGTGATCTTAGGCAAGCGATTTAACCTAAGCTTTACTTTCTCCAATTTCTAAAATGGGGATAATAAAATATCCTTATCTCACAATGTTGTGAGGCTTAGTGTATTGCTTGGAAAAGCTTTGAGATCCTCACATTTTTAAGGGTATTAGACGTGAAAAGTACTGTTAGGTGTCACTTTGTCAAGAATTATGTTTCAGTTACATTTGAATGAGTTATTAATTCTATACAAATCAATAACACAGACAAACTTTGATGCCATTTCTGGATAAGTACCCTGTCCTACATGTCCACTGAGGCCTGTTCAACAATAATGGAAGCTTAAGTGTGATGGTAAATGTTTAGATTATTATTAATTTGTATTATAGTAGTGCCTAGAGGCCCAATGAGGACTGGGGTCCAATTGTGCTAGGCACGCTTTAACAATACAAAGTAAAAGACAGTCTCTGCCCCTGAAGAGCTACAATCTAAATAATCAAGGAAGACAGACAAAAATCAAAAGAACATGACTGTATTCATAGGCCCTTGAACTTTTGACTGATACTGAACAAGCTGTACGGATATGCATGTGTATCTACATGGTTTGAAAAGTGCCATGCTTGTCTAATTCCAAATGTGGCTGATTAGATGCCCAAATCCTGGTCCTCTCAGATGTAAACAAAGCAACTTGTAATCTTTTGAAAACTGAGCCCCAAAATAAATGATTTAATAAACTGAATGGAGTTAAAAAATTTTAAGAAGATTTGAGATGTTATTGTGATAGGTACAAGTGACAGAATGCACCTGGGGACAGGGAGGGAGTTTCCTAGCTTTTGCTTGAAAGCAAGGTACTTTCCACTCACTTACTAACTCACTCAGGAGTAGTGTTAACCTTTGAACACTCCTACTTTGCCTGAGGGGGCGGAAACCCAGACTAGAAGATTGCCTGAGAGGGGTGACAGGAGGAGATAAAGGAGGGGTTACAAACTAAGATATTTTTGTTTTTACCTGATCTGAGGTAGAGTAAAATAAGTATTAAAAGAGAACCAACACAGAGTGGCATGGAAGGGGGCCAGGGTATTCCCCTAGGGTCACAGGCATTCCCAATGGGGACAAGGCATCCTAGGCAGGGTGACCCGATTTTATAGGGACAGTCCCGATATTCGGGGCTTTTTCTTATATGGGCATCTATTACCCCCCCACCTCTGTCCTGATTTTTTATACTTTCTGTCTGGTCACCCTAATCCTAGGAGAAAAGGGAGCTAGGCAATCAAATGGTGGTGAACTGGGAGTTACAACTGGGCAGCACATGTGGTGAGATATGGGAGCAGACATATTATCCAAAAGAGATATGTGGGGGTGTCAGAGAGAGTGCGTGTGTACAAGGGCAGATGCCAACATTCAGCACAAATACCCTGGTCAGGCTTCATATAGGTGGGATACCTTACAGTGAACATGGTACCCACTGCTGCCGGATCTGCCCTACCATGCAGGGGCTGGCTGCGATGTACTGCCGTCTTCCCATTTTTACAGACGGGAGGCTAGGAGGATCCTGAGGTTGCAGAGACAAGTGCAGTTCCTCACACCCACGGGACGGGTGCAAGGGGGGGAGAGGGGAGGAGGTGCAGAGGGATGGAGGGTGCATGGGAGCAGGGGACCGAGGGGAGGAAGTGCCGGAGGGGGAGGTCGAGGGGAGGGGGTGCCGGAGGGACGGGTGCCGGGGGGCGCGAGGGGAGGGGGTGCCGGGGTGGGGATGCAGTGGGACGGGTGCCGGGGGGGCGCGAGGGGAGGGGGGGCCGGGGGGGGACGGGGGGGGGGGGGGGGCTGAAGGGGGAGGTGCCGTGGGGCGGGGGTGCAGGGGATGGAGGACTCCGGAAAGTGGGGGTGCATGGGAGTCAGGGGGTGGGTCCCGGGGATGCAATGGCAGAGGGGCTGGGGGAGCAGGGGGCGGGGCTCCGGAAGACTAGGGACGCCGTGCCAAGGCAGGCGCCCGCTCGGCCCCGCTGGAGCGAGGCACTGAAGGCAGCACCGCCGAAGACGGAGCTGGGGGGCGCCGGGATTCTGCAGCTCAGCAACAAAGGGAGCGGGCGGGGGCGGAGACTTGCCGCCCAGCCCCGCCCCGCGCGCCGCAGCCGGAGCTTAGCGCCCCATACCCGGACGGGCTTGGAGCCTTCCCTGCTGCTGGTGGTCTCCTAGCAACGCGGGACCCCGCGAGCCGCGCACGCCGGCTGGGGAAACCGCAGCCCCCGCGCGTGGAGCCTTCTCTGCTCCCGGGGAGGGGCAGCCCGGGGCCACCGACCCTGCCCCGGCAGAGCCCACCTGGCGGGCCGGGCCCCGGGCGAGGGTGGTGCAGTGAGTCGGGGGGCAGCTTAACGCCTTGCTTCTGGGGCTTTGCCAAGTGCCTCCCCCGCCGCCGGGCAGAGGGAGACAAAAGCCCTTTGTGAGCCGGGCTGGGGGCGGATGGAGGCGCCCGCCGTCCCTGCGCGGAAAGGACCTGGCTCCTGCTGCCGCCAAGTGGCTTTGCGCTGGGCTCGGGGGTCCCTACGCTCCCCCTGACATGCGGCGCCGCACGCTGCCCCTGCCCTGCCTCCTACCTGCGAAGGGTGCGCCCCTCCTCCTGCTTCTCCTCCTCCCCCGCAGCCGCCCGAGCCCCCGGCGGGGCTGAGAGCGAGCGAGCCGCTCAGCCGAGACTTGGCCGCCAGCACGGGGAGAGGTGCCGTCTGCTTCGCATTATGTGGATCCCACTCCTGGCTTTTCTCACTGCTGGAATCGTCTCTCTGCAGAAATGCCAACGAGGGCCTGGCCCCATGCTGCGGGCAGCCCGTGTGCTCGCAGCTGTGCCGGGGCTGTGCCAGCGCCGTAAGTTGCCGGGCTTTGTTTTGGGTCGGTTTTTTGCACTCTCGTGAGTGGGTTGAATGGGGCGCCCAAGGGCAGGTGAGCAGCTGCCGGGCCGGTTTGGAGAAAGTGGCGCCTGGCTAATAGAAACTGCCAACAGGAGCCATAAGTCTTGGGAAACTTGCACTTGACAGCTGAAGGGTTGTAGATTGAAACACAGATAGGTTAATCCTGCAGGATCCTTCCCCATGTGCCTTTGGAACGGGCTCCTCCCTTGAGGCCAGGTGCATCTGGCCCATTTTACCTAATTTCTGTCGCTGACGTTGAATCGACTTTCTATAGAAAACTGCTGGAGGAGCAACGTTGCCATGGGATTAGCCATAAGGTTAAGGGGAGAGAGAAACTCACATAAAGAGTTTAGTGGTGCCACCCTCTGTTTGCACTTTCAGTGTGTTATTCCTATGTGCTGTTTTCAGTATGGATAATACAGGTCATTGTAGCGCTAAATGATGGGGCAAAGGTACAGTTTATAGTTAGAATGAAAACATTAACTGTTTCATCAGTACTGTTCAGCCCAGTGCTGGGTCAGGATCTGATCAAAGTAAAGGGTGATTGTTTCCTCCCCTCATACTTCCCCCCCCCCCAAAAAAAAAAGAAAGAAAAAAGAACATTAATGTTGAGAGAGAACTTAAATTCCTTACACACCTTATACAGGTGGTATTACAAACAAGCGTTAGCCCAAAAGTGCAGGCTATGGGGCACTGATATGCAGAAGTTCCATTTACTTCAATAGGGGTTCTGCATGCAGACTGAGGGCCATGCATGCAAATGGCTCTAAAGTCATAAAGCAATTTATTCATTAAATTACCCCCCCCCTTTTTTTTTTAACCTCCTGCACTAGAAAAGGGTTTAACCAATTTTAGTAATTTTGTAGACTAAAATGTACTCTTATGTATTAAAATTGTATGCCAAGTTTCAGCCTGGAGTTAATTAAAATGTCCAAATTATAATAATATAAAATAAGATTTATGATGGGAACAGCATCTTAGCCTTAATTAATTGTTGAATATGTAACAAGCTAATGTCTAATTCAATAAGATTTGCTCAGTACTATTAAATGACATAACAATGGAATAACTTCAGTTAACTTTCATGGTGTGGTTTTTTTGTTTGTTTTGTTTTTGGCTTTGTTTTTTTAATTAAAAATGAACCAAACTAACGTCAATGAGAAAAAAGTTTAATATCAAGTTTCTTATGAAACAATGACATCCCGTATTTGGTATCCTCTACACAATATGAATGAGCATGTTGGCCCTGATGTTTTGACCTATGATTGAGCTGAGTTCAACATAGGCTGGGTTTGAGGGAGTGGCTAGGGTGACTTAGGCATCTTTGCACTATTGAATTCTTTGCATCCCTGCCCTAACTCTCACTGTGCTGCAGCAGCTCCCTATGGAGACATATAGCAGTAAGACTAATTGGAGCAGCCATGCCTCTTTGCTACCTCCCTAGTATGCCCCTATGTCAGGTATGGTAGAAGCTCATTTTTCTTGCTTCCATCCTGCCATACAGCCCTATTTCAATGGGGGTATTCCCTGTGAGGAGATCATCTGGTTTGTGGCTTTTGTCTGTTTGCAGAGCTGGTGTATGGAGGCAACCATCCAGACCTGTGTATTTGCTGTATTGCACCTGCGAAAGAGAAAAAGAAACATGCTTGCATAGAGATATATAATTTTAAACACAGAATTTCACTCATTCTTGTTGACATATTTGTCATGTATTATTGATAAAAATATTCTATGTTATTCTATTTAACTATTGCTTGTAATTCTACTTAACAGTTGCATTAAAAATAGCACCAAATTCTACCTTCACTTATACCCATGGAAGTCTGTGACATGGGGAGTTGCATGGGTGTGTAAATGAAGGTAGAATTTGATCCTTCATTTGGATTAAGGTTGGAGCACAAAATAGAATCTGAGAAAATACTGCAAAATTGCACGTCTCACTAAATGTCCTCTAATCACAGATAAAAGATTAGTTTTCCTGCCACTGACAAAGGATCTCTTGTTCAGAAACTTTTACCAGAGGAAATTGCAGTTCCGTTAAGCCAAATAAAACAAATACCTGACACGAGAATGAAACTTTTGCAAAATGAAATTTGCCAAGTAGCAATTTACACAGATCCTGGGCTTATAAAATACTAAAAAACAAATACCTCTTAATTGAGTAAACCACTGAACAGAATAAAAGGTAAATACAAGACATTTCTATACTGGGCCATGTTAATCAGCTAGCTAATGCTATTGACTTCCATAGAGACACAGGATCAGTTAACTCATCTTGTTGACAAACTATATAAAACAATAATTCTACAGTTTGTCAGTTAAGTACATATATGAAACTTTTCAAAGAGCTAAATTCTGAGGAATAGTTGGTAAAGATTAACAAGAGATTGTGGGTTTAAATCCCAGCAGTGGCTCATTTGTTGGAATTCATATACTTTGGTCGTGGTGGGAGCCTTAGAAATACCTAGATTATGATCCCTGTGTTAACCTTAAGTAAGCAGGCTTTACCCTGACTTCCCACGCAAGGGTTGGATGGTGTGGAATCTTTATCTCTAATTTGGAGCCAGAAGTTTGGAGCTCCCACGTAACAGTTCCATGGCTGCCGCTGCAGCATCCAGGGTTGACAAAACTTTTGATTGTTGGAGTTTATATTCTCTTTATTTTAAGTTTCATGTGGAAGGGCTGGTTGGGAGGGGTAGGAGAGTGATAGATCCTTTGATCATAGCATGGACAGATGTTTATTGGTCCGTCCCAATAGAATGATTTCTAACTCCAAATATAATGGTCAAGTGTTCTCTCTCCTGCTCCTTTGGTGTTTTGCCAGTCTTATCACATCTCATTCTCATGTCTGTTTGTTCTAGCACAGAATGTTTCCTACTTCATTATTGTGTTACTTCTCTAAGGTATAGGGGAAACTATTCAAGCCCCCCATGAAGGAAATATATTTTAAAAGGAGGAGTCCCTCAAGAAAAAAATTGAAGCAAATAGTGTATTTTGGTAGTTATTTTAAGCATGTGGACAGACCTGCCTGTTGATTTCTTTTTCTTGCTGGCTCATTTCCATTGAGGACTCAGTGAAAGCTATATTGTATAGAATACTCAATATTCAGACAGCTCTGCTTTTCCTGAGTCTTAAATGAAAACAATCCACCAAGAAAAAACATCCTTTTTTCATTTTCCTTGAGCCTGCTGGGTGATCCTCTTCTAAAAGAGACTTGACCCTCCTCAGGGAAACAAGCCTAAGTGAGGGGAAAAAATACTCTAGGACAGGGGTAGGCAACCTATGGCACGCGTGGCAAAGGCGGGACGCAAGCTGATTTTCAGTGGCACTCACACTGCCTGGGTCCTGGCCACCGGTCCAGGGGGCTCTGCATTTTAATTTAATTTTAAATGAAGCTTCTTAAACATTTTAAAAACCTTATTTACTTTACATACAACAATAGTTTAGTTATATAATATAGACTTATAGAAAGAGACCTTCTAAAAACATTAAAATGTATTACTGGCACACAAAACCTTAAATTAGAGTGAATAAATGAAGACTCGGCACACCACTTCTGAAAGGTTGCCAACCCCTGCTCTAGGACATGTAATTCTTCTGTTTTTTCTGCTCACCTATTCATTATTTCCCTTCTTCTATGCCTGATAAATACCTTTTACCAAAGGCATGAATTGCTGAAACTGTTTCAATTTCAGGATACCCACTTCACATGGGCTACTAATGCACTCTCTTAGTTTCTATGTTCTTTCTGTTGCTTGTCTATGATGAAGGAAACTAGCCCCTTTGAGGAGGGCCCATGCACAGCGCTCCACACTACAGAAGCCTTATAATAGATGTGTTCTGGAATGGGGTAGGGCAGTGGTCCCCAACCTTTTTCGTCTGGCAGGTGGACCGTGGCGGCGGACGAGCATCCGCCGAAATGCCGCCGACAAGTGGCGTCATCCAGAGGTGTCACCGCCGAAAATCGGCGGCATTTCGGCGGCGACACCTCTGGATGACACTGCTTCTCAGCGGCATTTCGGCGGATGCTCGTCCACCGGCCAGTACGCGGGCACATTTAGACGCCCCGGCAGGTGCCATGGCGCCCGCGGGCACCGCGTTGGGGACCCCTGGGGTAGGGTGTAAGCTGTGTGTCTACTGAAGGGGGCCCTCTGTACTCCTTATGCGCCACTGAGATTTGCTGCATGTAACTAACATGCCATTATGGAAGGGATCATTGAATGGAAGCTGTGGATTGCACTGGCCAGGAATACCCTTACAGGTTTCCAAGGGACAGTAGTTGCTTTTCTGGTCCTTTGGTTGGACTGGAGTAATAGCTGCAAAAGGGTCGAGCTGCAGTCCCATGGCCTCTGTTAGAAATGACAATCATACTCTACCAATCAATGGATCTGAAATGGATGGCTCTCGTCATTAAAATAGAATCCAGGTCAAACATCCTCTCCAGAGCACGAGTAAAATGTTGCAGTGTGCTCTTTATCAGAATGTTTAACAGAATTAAGAAAATCTGCATCAAATAAACCCTGACCTGCTCAGCCATTCAACAAAGGTGACTAACACATGGAATCAATGAATATTATAATCTGCCTTTGAATTAACAAAGGGCTTGAATGCTTGAAATATTTTACAAACAAGTCCCTAAAGAGAAGAATTAAGAATTGTAAAATAAGAATATTAGGAACACCCTTCACAAAGACGACTCCTGAAGATGAAAACACATCAGTACCAGAAATAAGCACAAATATAACAAAATATAAAGCCACAAACAATAGAACCTTAAAAATTAAAAATCAAAATGTGAATAATCTCTATTAATATACTAATTATCAGGTATTGAGCACTCTGTGAGGGAAGAAGCATATGACAGTATAATTAGATTGCGTAAGCTGAAAATATTTCTTATTTGATGGCTGCTAGCATTTTTTGAGACTACAGTCACGAGGCCAAATTAATCATTAGCATAATTGATTGTAACTCCATTGTAGTGAATGGAGACTTATTTCCTTTCCTGAGCACTAAACTAGGCTCACAAATGTTAAACCCACAATGCAGAAAAATAACTGAGGTCACAAACATGGGATATTTTTGCATGATGGATATGCACCTTAAAAGCTGCTCCACACTAGTATTTAAGATCAAATAATTTATATAAATATTGTGACCATTGTATATCTTATCTCCAAAGCACTTGTACAAACATTAAAGACCCAAAGCCATATAATATGCTTAATAGTGTTATATGGATATGGCTTCTGGTTTGGGGGGCAAGTTAATTTAATTGGAGAGGGGGTATATTTTAGCAATTTTTGAGTTCTGTGAAGGTGTCCACAAACTGGGCTGTTTTGGGGACTTTCCCTTGGTATATACATGTACTATACTGTATTACTGTACTGTAACACATTATGTTAAAGCACACTAGGGAACCTTTAGTGTGCACCAGCAAGGTCTACAGGGATGAATTTATGCATGACAGGTTAGTGTGCTTTGGAAATCACATCCTCTGTGTAGACAACCCCTTAGATGAAAGCCAGGGAGCCTAGGTAGCACCTGAATAAACAAACTGCACTGGAAAGGGGTGAAATCAGCACAGCCCGAGTAACTATTTCTGGTATATTTCTGTTGTTTATTCGATAAACACCAATTTCAGAGTGGGTTATTTATTTATTTATTTTGAGGGTGTTTTATCAGGTTTTTTATCAGTGTTTTTTGGTTAAAACCTAAAATCAGAAGCTCCATGTATGGAAACCCTGTGCTTGTACTGGAGGCTGGTAGTCCAGATGCTTTGATGTAAACCTGGCTTATCAAGCCTAATGCTTTGAAAATAAAATACTGGAGGGAAAAGTGATTTTTTTTAACTGGACTCTTATCAAACTTCTAGCATTTAAGTCTCCATTCCAAATTATATATCTCCCTTCCCAGCCAACTCTAAAGTCAAAGCTCTTGTCCTAACTTCCGCTTTCTCTCCAGCCTAATTAAAAGACTCAATGCCTCCTTCCCATCTGCTTAGAACAGGCATAAGTTATGATGAACAAAATAGAATATGCCTTATTATTCTGTTCTAAGCTGCTTGAATGTTATTAATTAAAATCATTCCATTTCTGGCAGTTCAGTATTGAAGTTGATTGTTAGTATAAACGGATTTGGCTATTTTGTGCGGTCTTTTGAGAGGGAAGAACAGCTCTAATGAATTAGTGTACTGTCCATTGTAATGGAACCTTTCGGGAAGAAAAGTAAACTCCTTGCCAGCCATTCAGGATTCTCTCTTGTTCTGGTGGCAGAATAAGAATAACCCCTTGAGCAAAATATAAGCGTTTCAGGAGGATAGGAATTTACAGCACCAGCAAGCTGCCAAGAAACAACTTCTATGTTTGCCTAAGTTCAAGTATTTGCAAAGTTGATAATTGAGCATTCTCTTCATATGTTTCTGCGTTTTCCATTGCTTCATTGTTATGGGTCTGAAGTAATTTCTGCCTGCTATTACTAGTAATAGGCAAAAATAAATTATTCTTACTCATTACAACTATTCTAGAGACTGCAGTTTTCCCTCCTCTTTAATTTTCTTTAATTAGTGGCTCAGGTAAGGAATATGCCCTTGCTGCAGGCAATAGGGTGTTACTTCTAGGGGTTGGATTTTTCAAATTTTCAAAATACTTTTTATTCCCCTTGCTTTCTCTGGGAGTTAAGGATGCTCATTGCCTTGCAGGATTGGACTCAAAGCTTTAAAATACCTGAAGTTTTTGGCACGTTGCTTTTGTACCTTTTGTATAAGTATAGCTGCATGATATGCTTTAGTACAAGTGTAATTAAAATAAGTACCAGTATGTTCCATTTTCTGTTCCAGAAGAGGAGGAGGAGTCTCCTCTTAACATTCTCCCCAATTGCTGAAGGTCCTCCATATCTCTGTCCGAGTTGTGAGGATCCCCATTTTCTCCCCCTTTTGCTTTATATTTTGTCCTCAAAACCCCATGTCATGGCCACCTTCCTTCCAGCCATTTGACTGATTTCCCTTCAGACCACATCCATGTGTGGTGCCTATATTCCTCTACACAACAGAATTGTTGCTTAATTGGCTGAGGGGATCACTGTTGAATGACTTAAGATACCTGTATCCTAAGGAGATGAAGGCCGCTGGCAGCTATTTGTTTTGGTAAAGTAAAGATCAGAACTAGGAATCAAATCTGGGACCCTGGTGTGAAAATACAGAATGAGTTTTTAATAAACCCCATGTGGTGGGTTGGATCACAGAAACTCCCTTGGGGCTGCCAACTGATGTGCCAAGACTACTTCTGCCCCTGCTTTCCCTGCCAACTTGGGACTCCAGCACCCTGTCTTGTTGAGCCAGACACACCAGTCTGCTCCAACACAGACCCAGGGTATGACCCACGTGCCCCAAAGCTGCAGACTTAACTGAAAGCAACTTAAGAAGAAGTGTTCCTGGCTTTAACACTCAGATGCCCAACTCCCAATGGTGTCCAAACCCCAAATAAATCCGTTTTACCTTGTATAAAACGTATACAGGGTAAACTCACAAATTGTTTGCCCTCTATAATACTGATAGAGAGGTATGCACAGCTGTTCCCCCCCCCCCCCCAGGTATTAGTACATACTCTGGGTTAATTAATAAGTAAAAAGTGATTTTATTAAATACAGAAAGTAGGATTGACGTGGTTCCAAGTGGCAGACAGAACAAAGTGAATTACTAAGTAAAATAAAATAAAACACGCAAGTCTGAGTCTAATACAGTAAGAAAACTGAATACAGACAAAATCTCACCCTGAGTGGTGTTCTAGTAAGATTCCTTTTACAGACTAGTCTCCTAGTTTGGGTCCAGCAATCACTCACACCCCCTGTAGTTACTGTCCTTTGTTCCAGTTTCTTTCAGGTATCTCTTGAGCCAGCTGAAGACCAAATAGAGGGGTCTCCCAGGGGTTTAAATAGACATTTTCTTGTGGATGGAGACCCACTCCTCTCTCCTATGCAAAGTCAATCTCCAAGATGGAGTTTTGGAGTCACATGGGCAAGTCATATGTCCATGCATGACTCATTTTTACAGACAGCAGCCATTGTTTACATGCTACCCTGAATGTCCTCAGGTAGACTTCTTATATGGATTGGACCTTTCCAAGATTCATTGTCCTTTAAGTGTTTCTTGATTGGGCACTTAATTTGCACATTCGTTTCTCAAGAAGCTGACCAAATGCTTTACTAAGGCTACTTAGAAATCAAGCAAGTACACAGCCAATATTCATAACTTCGAATACAACAATGACATATGCATACAAATAGGATGAATAGATTCAGTAGATCATAACCTTTACAGAGATATGTTACATGGCATATGTAGCATAAAATATATTCCAGTTATGTCGTATATATACATTCATAAGCATATTTCCGTGAAGCCTTATGGGGTGCACCATCACACCCCATTTTCAGGTCTTTGTAACTTGGTTGCTATAACTTTCTTTATGCTGAAAGATCCACTCTGATAAATGATATATAGCACATCTCACTTCTGCAGTAAACTGTGTATATACGTACGTGCACAATGGGACAAGTTAAAAGGTAAATAGACGTTGTATGTTGAGGTGTTGAAAGAGCAGAGTTAGCAGAAAAGCAACAAACAGGAAACCGTAAATTTTAAAGTATGCCACCCCTTATTTTAATTTAAAACCTTTGGACTTCATATGTAAAATACTCTGAATCACACCTATTTACTAGTATTTCTCTTTCTTTCCTATCACTGTTATAACTGAGCACCTCCCAATACTGCCTCCCACCTCCTCTTAGGTGGGGAAAGTATTACATGGGGAACTAAAACTGCGATTTGCATAGGAAATCTGTGACAGAGCCAGGAATTAAGCACATCTAGTGTCTTAAAAACAAGATCCTCTCTCCCACACCATCTTTGAATCTAGCCCACTGCATTGCCTGCTGATGTCCATCAGGATATGTGTGTTTTCTGCCTGATTCTGGTACATCAATAAAATATATAAGTACTCTAGCATGGACATATGGTAGATGGTGCTATGAGAGAAATACTTCTATGTTTTTATGTTCGTTTTCCATAAGAATGGTTAGTGTTTTTGGTAATACTAGTGGAATAAACTTCTTTTAGTTGCTGTAATTTGTTTCTTTTATAAATTTATTTTACATTTTCTATCATCTTGGCAACTTCAGAAATAAAATTATTTAACAATGAACAATTATAGTACATTGTGCTGGACTAGCACAAATGACCTGATGAGAGAACACCAGAACTCAAACTGTATAGCTTGTTCACTGGAATGAAAATGTTACTACCTTTTTGCTCACTTTTGTCCAAGGGAATATGTAAAAGATGATCTTGTTGACTTGAAACCAGCATAGACATTTTAAATACCTGTCTATATTGATAATGGGAACTGTATTGTAATACTTAAAAAGGACACGCTGGGCTAGTACATAGGACAAACTATGTTAGTTTAAGGTCACTGTAGAACAAAAAAGGATTTCAGGAAAGCTCAGCTCAGGTAATGAATAATTCTTCCTTCTCTCTCACTTCCACATTGTTAAATCAAATCATAAACAATTTCCTGTTGGACTAAAACGTGTATTATAATAGCCAGTACAATAGATGGTTCTTCAGTTATCTATTGATTATCAAGCCTAAATGGAGGCTCATGGTTTAATTTGTGCCCAGTAATTTTAATAGCTGTATATTTTACAGTTGTGCTGGGAAAAGGACAGATTTGAAAATAGATGAGGGCAAATGTAAAACAACAGCCTGACTTTGTTTTACACAATAATGAAAGATACAACAGCCCCTCACCATGGCATGTATCAGTCAGCCAATATCGAGGGCATTGGGACCTGGTACAAGGAATCCATTGGGATTTGTAGAGCCATGGGGGTGAAGGAGTGAACTCCCATTCTCCTCTCAAGCAGTAGTCCTCCACGAATCTTGGTTCCTCCCTTACCAGGTTATGGCAGCCATGGTTACTGCCATGTTAGGGCAGTAGTAACCCCAATCAGTATAGGGAAGGGGTTACTTTTGCCTGTACTCTGTTCTGTTTCAGATGTCAACTGACAGAAGTCTTGCCTAGACTGTTAGTTATTTGGGAACCTACCCTCTTCTTCCACTAAGCTGGGATGGGGCTCTCTGTGTTGTCAATGGCTCCAAAACATCCCTTCCAGCTCAGAGTTAGGGTGGAGTCCAACACCATCTCTAGGCAGGGCTGGGATTGGGTAGCTGCAATGGGGTGGGGTGGGTTCCTTAAAGATTTGATTAAGCTGCAGCGAACTTCTTATTGCTGAGGTGGTAGCACTGGTAGGGCCCAAGGATTTGCCATTGTCTCTAAAATTCATAGCAGTTATCCTACTAAGAACAGTGGCCCTTCCCTCCCTCCCCTGGCACTACTTGAAAATTCAGGATAATTTTGTCCATTTTTGTGGTGGCTGGCCAGTGCCATTGCAAAAATGGGCGGAGCTGGGCCAAGTAAGGGCACCTAGAGGAGTAGCTGATTCAACCAAGCAGGTCCACTCTCCCAGAGTGAATCCCTCCAGTATACAGATTGCTGGTGAACTGGGGGGAGTCATGTACATTTCTGCTGTACTTGACACCTGGTTTCATTCCCATTTTCAGCTTTTCAGACTGATTTTTGCAGTTTTGTGACAAAAGCACATTTCTATGGGATGGGAATTCCTTGTCACTCCATGACCCCTGTAGAGGAGCGGACTCACCCCTGCGGCGCCTCCTGCTGGTAACTTCCAGGAATTAGCTCGTTCCAGCTCCGGAGCACCCTCTGCAGGCCGGTGGTACCTGGGGTGCTGCCACCTGGCAGTAACCCCTCAGTCTTAGGGTCTCCCCTCCCCGGGGAACCCCCACCCACTAGTCCCACCTTGCCTCAGTATAAGGCTACTGCCAGTCATCGGCTAGCCCCACGCCCTGGGGCAGACTGCAGTATCAGCCTACTCATCACTGGCAAGGTTGGGTTTGGACCTGCTGCCTTGGCCTACCCCTGGGCTCCCTCTGCAACCCACAGTACCTTTTAGCCCAATGCTAGGCCGCAGCCTGGGGCTTTCCAGTCTGGAGCTCCCCAGCTCCTCAGCCTGTCCCCAGCCCTGCTCCACTCAGGTACTCAGTCTCTAGCTTCCTGCAGCCAGGCCCGGCCAGCTGTGGCCTGACTGGGGTATGGCCCAGCTGCGGCTGCTTCCCCAATCAGCCCAGCTTTTAGAGCTGCAGCCCTTGCCAGGGCTGCTTTTACCCCTGCAGCCCTCTTTCAGGGCTGATTTCAAGCCCTTCAGGGCAGGAGCGGGTGTCCACCCCGCTACAACCCCTAATGGAGAGCTTAGTAAGTTTCAGGGAAAACATGTGCTTGTACAGAGACCCCCACGCCCCTCCACCCCCCAGGAAATATGAAGTCTATCAGGGATTTAAAGTTTGGCAAGAATGACACTGAATATCTTTAGCTAAAACAAAGCTCATGACATAACTAAGTGTGCTCTTCCAATCTAAACAACTGTAAATTTTCATTTTGCCTTGGAGGTGCTGCGGAATGGTTTTGAAACATTAAAACACTAATTAACTGTTTAAAGTCTGGCAATGTATTGTCTGTTTTCCCCCATTGGATACCTAAACTGTACCTGCAAAACATAGTAATGAACAAATGAAATTTGCAAGCACAACAGGAAAATTCCATATAAAAATGTGTTTTCACATACAATTACAATGCATATTTTGTGGGCACAACTTAGGTCTTTTTTTCCCCTTTTTTTCTTTTCCTTTTGTTTTTAAATCTTGGCCTCAACATTAGCAATAAATACAATTTAAAAAAATAATTCTGTAATCTGTTCCTTCACTTACCTGTCAAGTCATGCATTCAGGAGTGTGATCCTTCTCCCTTTGAAAGCAATGACAAACCTCCTAATTGACTTTATTGTGAAGAGGATTCTAAAAACCTAAAATAGAACACAGGAACTGCCTGCTTTTAGGTGTGTTTGAGGTCAAAAATTGCTGCAACAAAAGCACAAATCCTGAACTCATAACTTCACAGAACAATAAAAGGAACTGACTATACAGTATTGTGTTATAAGATGTAGTAGCGTATTCAATAATTTTAAGCCATACACTTACAAAAGCTCTGTACCTTAGCTCATCTTTCTGAATTTATGCTTAGGCAATTCATCGATTGCAGGCACCGTCTATTGCTTTGTGTACCACAAATTGAAGAGGATATTTCTTAATTAACTATTCTAAGTTCAAAGGGTGCAAAACCAAACCAAAAAAGTTTCACACCTGAAACTCTTTTCCTGAAATGTTATTTACCATACTCCCCGAGATTCATGTTAATCATTTACTATATTTTAAGATTACAAAATTCCATTGAAAAATTACCAAGCACTGTTTTTCCTTTTTCTTTCTGTATTCCAAAAGTCAATAAAAACATTAAAATAGCCTCACAAACAGTCTATATCTTCCAAAGGCTAAATATTGCTACTGAACACAGAGTCCCTAAAGGATGGGGTCTAGCCTGTCTGATATGAATTTTACTTTTTGTACAAATAGTGGGGGTTTTTAAATGTGTGTGATTCTAAAACATGTATTTCCCCATATTATTCTAGACTACATGCAAAGGGCCTACTGTTATTTCCATGTTGATGAGGTACTAATGGAAGTGCTGCTCATAGATACTAGGCTAGAGAGGGAACTTCGTTGTAGCCGAGATATTGGCTCCTGGTTCCCAGTGCAACACAGAGTAGAGTTCAGTCTGCTGTAAATTATGCGCAGCTGCAAAGGACCATTCCAGCATCTGGAAATCAGGGCATAAAGATACCCACATCCCCGTTCCCTTCCAGGAATGCCCCTAGAGCAGGAGCCAAGGGTGTTTTCTTGTAGCTGGTAAGCCAGCTCTATGCATCCTGAGGTCCCCTTTACACAAGGGTAATCCTCAAGGATGCAGTTAAGACAGCTTTCTTGGTACTTTATACCATCACTTTGGTGCAGAGCAACTTGAGTAGATCCATCAAATTTAGCACACAGCAGCTAATGGCTGTGGGATGAGTATTTCCAAACAATATGATCATCTTAAATTACTGTGTACACACTTGTATCTGTGAGAGACAGATTCAGAATAAGATGGCTTCAGAAACAGAATATTCTTTGACTCAGTGTTTACAGGCATGCATCGCACCAAGGAATTGTAGCCATCTTGTCTAAAGGCAGACAGCTCCACAAGAAAATGCAGGGAGAGAAGAAGGGCTAAAAATGAATGATGGGGATATTCACCAACTTCAAGGATGACTTGAAAAATGTTCCAGGCACCTACTAGCTGTAGGATTAAACCTGTTGGACAGAGGAAGATATGAAGGCCAAGGCTAGGTCCAGAGGCAGCATCCTTATGAAGGTCAGCATCCATGTCATCGCCCTGCTGCTAGAGAGGGGGAGGGTGCTCTCTATGGGCACCACTTGGTGGTTCCATCTCTCCTTCTCTGCCTTAGGGTAGTATATTTCTCATAAACTTGCTCCAGTCCCTCCATCCCCAACTGCCTGTCTCCTCTCTTTCCTTCACAGCCTCTTGGATGCTGTGTTGGCAGAAGTCTCTGCTGCTCTAGCTCTACCCCAGAGCCCTCTGGCTACAAGGAGGGACGGAAAGAGATCTTGGTTACTCTTTCCCTAACTTCTGTCTCCTTGGTTGATCTTCCCAGTTAATAATTCCTATGACTGCCTCTGCTGCTGCTCCTAGATTTCCCATGCAGCATGAAACCGAGGTGAGTCTTTGCTGTTTGACTGCTGCTGCCCACAGGGTTATGACTAGTTATGACTAGTGACCGGTTTCCTTAATTCTCTGGCAACGTCTATACTATGAGCTAGGGGTGTGAGTCCCCGTCTCATGTAGGTATACTCTCACTAGGTCTCATTGCACTAGCATGAGTATAAATAGCAGTGTTGCCATGGTAGGAGGGGTAGCAGCAATGGAGGCACAGCTGAGCCATATATGTCAGGGTCCAGTCCAAATTTACCACGTTTCTTTTTTTTAAATCTTCTAGACTTGCTAATGTACATCTCAGAGACCTGCAAACCTATTAGCAGCAAAGATTCATGGAAATAATGCTGCATCACGTAACATTTTGAAGATTTTCTTTGCGATCATAAAGGCTTAGAAACTGCTTATTTAAAAATAAAGTTTACAGTCTTCAGAAATTGATCTCACATGCCTTAGGATCTCACATACCTAGTTTTTTTAAAATCCTGACTGTGTGTCAGTCTATGCTGTGCACGTGCAGGTAGTGCTTTTTATTCCTAGATCTCAAAGTGACTTGTAAAGGTTATTATTTCCACTTAGGAGTAAATGAGAGACAGAGAGGTTAACTGACCTACCAACAGCACACAGCAAGACAATGGTAGAGTTAGGACTAGAAACTAAATCCAGCTCCCAGTCTTGCTCACTAGCGATGCTTTCCACAGTATTTATCTAGATGAGTGCGTTTAACTCTTACGGTTTGATCTCTTTCAGTGAAACTGCCAGAAAACTTCATTCAAGTTGACAGTGTTCCTTAAAATAAGGAAGTTTTTAAATTAGCCAGTTTAAAAAAAAAAAAATCTAGACATTTTAAATGGGGAAATAAATCTTAATGGTTATGGGAGTGGATTTTACTTCCTTACCATGTTGACAAAAGTCTCTTTGGTGGGCCCAAGAGCAGCAATACCAAACCTGTTCAATCCTGCTCTCCTCCCCATTATCATTCTCTTTGTGCATGCATCTGCCTGCTACCTCTTCAGTTTAATTGCAGGTTTGCTGCTGCTCTTGCTGTTAAGCACCCTCTTTCACATCCTGTGGAGGAGCATGCAGCTGAGATCCCGTCAGAGCAACATGTGAGAGTGATGCAAGTGACCATCAATAAAATAGTGAAACAGGCTAAACTCAAATTACTGTCAACTGCACAAAGTACAGGGGGAAAAACAGAGGGAAAATGTTTTTCTCTAATGTTTCTTTTCTAGTAATCTGAGGGATTACTTGTAAAAATAGCAGATACACAGGTTTTCATAAGGAAATGTGATTTTTTTTTTCCAAGTTGGTGTTCCTTTACTCTGAAATTCTGTCCTTTGTTACACCTGTGCTATCCTATTGGGAAATTGGGTGTAGCAGAAATTAACTTAAAGGCATAGGTGCAACTCCTTGGAAACAGCCAGTATGTCTACACTGTCTTGTAAACCTGGGTCTGTGGGACCCGGCCTTTTGGACTCAGTGTTTCCAAACCCGTGCTTTAGCATCTACACTGTATTGTAAACCTGGGTTTATAATTGCTGGACCTGGGTTTCGTGGCTGTGCTGATGTGTCCACCTTCTGACTTGGGTCTGCCACTTGAGCTACAGCCAGACTGGAGAACAACAGGGCATGGACCCAAGTGATAGTGTCACTCAGACGATGATCCACAACCCTCGCTGAGTCCTAGGTCCTGAGTGCTTGCTGATCCAAGTCAGATTGATTTGTGTGTGGACAAAAGGGGAGCTTGGGCTCAAACCTGAGTCAGGGCTTGGACTTAGTGTGCAGTGTAGACATATCCTGATAGCTTAATTTACCTTGTACAATATTGTTTATGGTGGAATGCAAGCAGGAAAGAACTCATGTTCACTTTCAGATTCCAGGATGAGTTTGCAGGATTGGCAATTAAAACAAACCTTTTTCCCTCTTGGAAAGTAAGCAAGAAGTGTTAGACACAATCATAATGGAAACCCTCCTGCTCCGTGCCATTTTTGCAATACTTTTTCAGTGTGCATCTGCACTTTCAGTCAAAATAAACCAGGAAACTGTCGGTTATCTGGGGCACTTGCTAGCTGTCCTACTTATGGGAATGAAGCTGTCTGGCCTGTCAAATAAGATAGAAGGGTGAAGGCAACTCTAATATACTGCATTATAGCACAGGAAAAACCTGTGGCCTTCTTCCAAAGTGTTGCCACATAATAGCTATTATGGACCATAGTAACTACAGAGAGGCCCACATAAGGAGTTGGTGTATTTAAGTCTTTCAAACAAGATTGGATGTCTTTCTAAAAGCTATACTCTAGTTCCCCGAAAGTTTCTGGTCTTGATACAGGAGTGACTGGGTGAAATTCTGTAATCTCTGTTATGTAGGCTACATGATCATAAATTCCCATTCTCACCTTCAACTCCATGTACTCATCTATTAGCCATCAACTTGTACCCTCTCAGATTGTTTATGTTTTTGGCTTGCCATCCTAAGAGTGTGCCCTCCAGAAAGCAGTGCATTCACTTCTTCAATACATGTGATAATTATGACTTGTGTGGGGAATTCTTCTTCTTTGTATGTGTGGCTGGATATATGCAGTTTAACCTGCTACACTTAGTTTTTATTATGTGCATATGCCTATGTGGTTCTCAAGCCAAAATGTGGCCCTTCTTGTTTAAAATACCTTTTGGCATACATCAGTTCTAACTAAGCCAATAGAAACTTGCTCTTAACTTTGGCTGTATAGTAAGTCAGTCTTGTCTGGACGCTGTTGTTGGTGAAGTGGCAGGAAAATTCTCCGTTTTTTACAGAGCCAACTCATAAAAATGTTTCTTATTTTTTGGAATAAGATATTTTTTAAACTGATTTAGTATAAGCTTTTCATTTTAAAGTTTTAGAATAGACTTATAACTAAATAATAAATACTTTGTGAATGAAAACATGTCCATAAATGTAACTGTTATAAGAGATCATATTGAAACAGAAACTTAGGAACGACATTAATGATCTAGCCAGAGTCTATTTTGGGTATCAATAAATCAGTTTCAAGTTTTCCCTCCTCCTCATTCCAAATGAATTAATCTTTTAAGCCAGTGATAACAAGCCTTTCAATTGCCAGTCATTAATTTCATGATTGGAAAACAGAACTTCTGAGGCTGAGGAGTCGTCAGCAAAAAGATCTCTAGATCTCATTTGTTAACAGTCTTCCATGTGTTAATTATCACATAGAAAACCCCAACTGGAGTTTTAGGGCCTTCTCTTCTTTCTTGCAGTTTTCACTCCTGGCTATTTCTAACAAAATAGACTCTAGCTATATTCATAACCAACAATAACATTAATAAAAAAATCTGGAAGAAGTTTTGTGCCTATTCAGCTTCCTGATGCTGTCCACTCATCCTGTTGATGATTGACATTCATTATCCTTCTTGGCAGGTGTGTGTGTGTGTGTGTGTGGGGGGGGGGTGTCATGTTACACATGCAGTAACATTTCATTCTGGGAAATGTTTAAGAAATACATACAAGAACTCTGCAAGTAAATTACCTATATTATGCATATTGGAGTCTACATCTATAATGGGGACTCTCTTAAATGAATATAAAATTCACTGGACCAAATTCATTTCTGGTTTAACTCCATTGATTACAATGATTACAAGGGATTAATTTGGCCCATTTTTATCTATTTAGTCATACAGGCCAATACACCATATTAAAAACTCTTAAGGGAAATGGCAACAGTAGAATTGATCTTTTCCATGTAACTAACAACCTTCTCCTTATTTCTACTGAAGGCACTTTCTCCCTCCTGGTTCTTCTTGGCCTTAGTGCAGCCTTCAGTATTGTGGATCACTTTCTCCTGCTGGTTTCCGCCTGTAAACTTTCTGCTCTTACCTGTCAAATAACTCTTCTGCTTGAACTGGCTGCATCTCAGTGGATCCCATCAAGGTTTAGGTCTTAGCCTTTTTTCTCTTCTATCCAGCTTCTCCCTACCTTTTCTTTTAGTTGCCACACTTATGATGATGATCAGCCATTCTATACCCTTTGGTACCTTTAATGACTTCTCTCTGTTCCTCTCTCTGTCTGTCATGACCAAATAAACTTCTGGCTTCATCTCTGCTTCTGTAGACGTTAAATTGAAGAGAGAAGGGATTCTCTTGCGCAAGAAAATCCTCAAATGCAACTCCATCCCCTCTATTTCCTCCTCCAACACCTTGGCATCGTCCTGGGCCCTCTTATTCCTACAGATCTGTCTATCGCCAGCTTCACAACCCTGCCAGTGCACTTCCTTGACTGAAATCCTCATCTGTGCTATCTTCTCCCATCCTTTCAATTTGTAGTGCCACCTTCTCCGTGGCGTCCAAGTTCCAGCTCTCTAGATTTCAGCACGTGGAGAACGCTGCTGCCCATCTTCTCACAAATGCAAAGAAGTTTGATGGTAACAAAGAACAACACTGCCCTGCTTTGCACTCATTTCAGGTCTAGTCCAAATTTACCATGTTTCTTTTTTTAAAGTACACCTTATAGACTAGTTTTTGCTCTTTTTACTTTCCTTGATGCTCCCTCCACTTACCTAGCACTGATGTCCTCTTTGTCCCTTCAAGCAGTTTCTCTTCTGCTGCAAGAACCTTCTCGTCTGCGTCTCTTGCCATCTAAAATTGTGTTCCTGTATCTCTTCAGTTTATCAATACTCTGTCATCTGATAACACACATTTTCTCCCTTTCGTATATGTGTTAATTTCTCTCTCTGCATTATTATTATTATTTTATTATATTTTATAATAAAACATTTTGGATACAGCTTGTATAAAATAGAAGGCAGATCAAGCTTCTATTTAAGTCATTGTAAGTTTTGCCACTAACTTAAAAATGTGATCAGGATAAGACCTTAAGGTCATATTCTATTAGACATTGATCTATTTTGTTTATACCAATAGTTCCAAAGCTGTCATCAAGTAAGCATCAGTTATGCAAAGAGCTCTTGCTGGTTGCCTGCGGAGAGCTGGCTGATTGTGTAATGCTGGTTCTCCTCCTGGAATCCAGCTGCTAAAATCACATTAAAAGAAGCCAAAATATTAAATACTTTTCTCAATATTACTTTTAGTGTGAGCTGTTTTAACTGTCACAAGGATTTTGTTCTGGAAGGGGAAGTGGCCTGCATGATAATGAATGGGAAGGAGGTGATCTGTGAGACAATATCTTTATTAAGGTGTGGTCAATGCTATGGAAAAGTTAGAGAACCCCAGGTTTATACAAAGTTAAAATCTTGAATGAAAAACAAGTGTCTCTTAAAGCAGCATGCACATGTTATAATGGATGCAAGATTGTGTATTCTAATATGCGCAGTGTACTGGTGGATCCCATGTGCTGTAATTTACTACATTTGCACTTACTGACTTTGTTGCCAGTACAAATGACAGTTTTAACATTTGGACCATATGAAACTAAAATGCTATCTTCCAAAATTTTAGCCTTAGAGTCTCTGTGCAAATTGATTGTGACATTTGCCGGCAGTGGAGTTGATCATTGTGTCTGCTGCACTCCAATTTAAATATACTTCGCTGAGTACTCAAGAGCCATAAAATACACTTTCCTAATGCCTCTTGTCAGGAAGACTCTCTGCTACCACAGACATACGCTCTGATGTGAGAGTCACTTAGGCTATGTCTACACTGCATACCTTACAATGGTGCAGCTGTGCCGCTACTGCCGTGCTGTTTTAAGGTACGCAGTGTAGCCACTCTCTTCTACCAGGAAAGAGCTCTGCTAATGACAAAATAAAACCACCCCTAATGAGGGGCGGTAGCTTTGTCAGCAGGAGAGTGTTTTCCACCAACGAAGCACTGTCCACACTGGCCCTTTTCGTCATTAAAACTTTTTTTCACACCCCTGAGCGACAAAAGTTTTTTAACGACAAAAGTACAGCGTAGACATAGCCTTAGACTGAATATGCTGAAAGAGTCTGTTAATGTTGATGCTCAGAGAGGGCTGATTGACAGGCTCAAGAAGAATAGATCTCCTTTCAAAGGCAAACTGCCAATGTTCTGTATCAAAGGTTTGAGAATAGTGAGAGTTGACACCATGTCCTCCAAAAACACAGGCATGAAGCAATATGCTAAGCAATGTAATGATGGGTGGGAAGAATATTTCCAGTATCTGAATATAGTCATTAAGATTTGTATAGCTGCTCTCTACTTGCCTGTCTTTTATCCTGTTCTTCTCTTATTCAAAAACTTTTTGTCATCAGTCTTAATCTGCTAAACAGTAGTTTATTTAATCAGAGTTTAAAATTAGGTATTTTACAGAGTTCCCACATACCATCATGAATCACTAATGTTTGTTTTTATATTTCATTACAGCGGAAAACAGATGTGCCACTTCAAATGCACTAACATGCACAATGTGTCTTGCCCTGGGCCCAGAGTGTGGATGGTGTTCTCAAGAGGTGAGCTATTTCTTTGTTTTATTGTTGTATTTATTTATTTTAGCTGCTTCTAACACACTTATGCAGATGAAGGAACTCCAGAATATGGAAAAGAAAGATATTGAGAAATAACAGGGAAAAATTATTTAGACTTATTCTTGGAGACAGCACCTGAGAAATCATGTGAAATATATTTGGTTGCCAAAAGAGAAAATGTTACTTTTTTTTATCTGGAAAATTACAGTGATTTTTAAATAAAGTGTGAACCTTTTTATGTTTTCCATCTACTTTATAGACAGCATTGGCAGACTAAAAGTAACTTTGGGGAGTTCAAAAGTTTTTGGCCTCAGCAATACAAAATTACTTATCAGTAATTTGTATTAAACACTCTTATTATATATCAGAAGCAAATCATCAGGGCCGGCTCCAGGGTTTTTGCCACCCCAAGCAGCCAAAAAAAAAAAAAGCCGCGATCGCGATCTGTGGCAGCAATTTGGCGGGAGATCCTTCGCTACAAGCGGGAGTGAGGGACCCTCCGCCAAATTGCTGCACGTGCCGCCCCTCTCCGGAGTGGCCGCCCCAAGCACCCGCTTGCTAAGCGGGTGCCTGGAGCCGGCCCTGCAAATCATTTTCATATCTGTGTTTATTACATTTCAGCAAGTTACTTTACTAGTAATGTTTTGGTTTTGAATTTCTTGGAGTCAATTTGATTTAATCAGACATCATTTCCTTTGTCACATATGGAAAAACTAATGCTTTGCTATTTTTGACACAAGAAACCTTCAGTTTTGTGACTTACCAGGGATTGTAATGCTTTTGTGATAAATTGAATTATTCTGAAATCAGTACTGTATTGAAAACAGCGAGGTTTCTGTTTTTGACAAACAAGCACTTAATTTCAATTTGTATATACCCAGTTATGAGTTTTCATGTCTCTGAAGGGTGTTGAAGGTGATTTGTAGGTTTTTATTTTATTTTATTTCATTTGTAAGATTGTTTACTGGCAATTAGAAGTTCACAAAAACTTTTAAGGGCACTTTTAGGCAATTAATAATAGCGTAAGATGTCATCTGCTGACTTCACAAGGGTTCCTTTATTTTGATGCTCACATTGCAGCCAATGGGTTTCTCTCTCTCCACTTCATGCCAGCATAATTTTAGAGGCTGAATGGTGGGTCAGTTAAAATACTACATTATTATATTTAATCTTTGCGTATTTTTACATATTGTTTTGTTACAAAATCATTTTTAAACTTTCCATTTTGTATATGCAATTTTAAAGTGTATATATTTTTATATTTCTTCAATATACTACAAAAATTGCTAATTTGATTGTTTTAAAGCTGTTAATTAGAACTGATGGTGCTATTTTTCTCTTTCTGTTTATGCACTGACTGCAACTTCTACAAGTGTATTTGTTATCCGTAAGTGTTCATCAAGTAGTTTGTGAACAAACGTCACCCTTTCTCTTTCACTATGGGTATGTGTACACTTTAGGGACTATACTGGCATAGGTACAGTGCTGTAGCTTTGCCGCCATAACCCATCACTGTATGAACACCACCTCCCTAAACAATGGTAGCTAGGTTAATGGGAATATTCTTCTATTGACCTAGCTGCGTGTACACTGGGGGGTTAGGTCAGTATAGCTACGGCACTCGAGTGGATTTTTCACACTCCTGACCAACATAGCAATGTCAACCTACATTTTAAATGTAGAACATGCCAGTGTCTTTTACCCTTGTGCTATTTCTCATTGCCATGTGTGGTTGGTCATCTGAGTTGGATGTTATTGTTTCTACTCCCCGGTTGAATGATTGTCTTGGTTTGTTCTTTTCCTGAAGAGAATTCAGATATTGACTAGCAAATAATGAATAACACTTTCAGTATGAATATTTTAGATGAATCTTCATTCCTGTTTAAAATTCATTAAACGTTCTGGATTTGCCAACCCTTTCATAAATAACTGGTGGCATCCATACTCACAAACAACAATTAACATACTCCAGAAATGATAATTTGCTACATTATTTGCACATAAACACACACAAATTGAAACTATTCAACTAGCTCTCATATTACTAAATGAAAAACTTTCTGGCATCAAAACTAATTATTAAATTTTGTCTGTTAAAACCATCTTTCAAAACTCTTTGTGGAAGAGAATTGTTTTTGCAACCACACCCCTTTTCTTTTTTCTTTCCCATTTTATGTTTTCTGCATTTCTTTGTTAATGGTGTGTGCTAATATGGGAGTATTTTATGAATTTCAGCAAACAAAGCCTGAGTTTCTTTGTCAATAAAACAAAAATTAATTGATCCACTTCTGTTTGATATTTTAAAAAAAAGTTCTCATACATTTAGTTTGTTCTTTGAAAACCACCTTTTTTTGTGAAAGTAACCCATTAAAAAAATCTGTGGCCCCAGAAGTTAATGGAGTAAGGTTCCATGAAAGATCATCTCATTCTATAGTTTGCTTAGTCTGACACGCAAGCCATCCCTAAGATTGTGGAATTGTGGAGCGGGGGAAACAAACCCAAACCCACCTCTGTCTAAAAGTTTTGGAGCTATATACTAGGGAGAGCTCCTTTACAAAAGCTCCCTTTTGCTGTCATCCACATCTCCCAGTATTTTGACAATTTAAAACTACGACTGTCAAGCGATTAAAAGAAGTAAATATGGGATTAATCGCGCAATTGAACAATAATGGAATACCATTTATTTAAATATTTTTTGAAGTTTTCTACATTTTCAAATATATTATTTCAATTACAACACTGAATACAAAATGTACAGTGCTCACTTTGTATTTATTTTTGATTATGAATATTTGCACTGTAAAAAAAATAAAGAAATAGTATTTTTCAGTTTACCTAATACAAGTACTGTAGTGCAATCTCTTTATCATGAAAGTTGAACTTACATATATAGAATTATGTACAAAATATAACTGCATTCAAAAACAAAACAATGTAAAACTTTACAGCCTGGAAGTCCACTCGGTCCTACTTCTTGTTCAGCCAATCGCTCAGACAAACAAGTTTTTTTACATTTGCAGGAGACAATGCTGCCTGCTTCTTGTTTACAATATCACCTGAGACTGAGGTTGCAAGATATTTACGTGCCAGGTTCGCTAAAGATTTATATGTCCCTTCATGCTTCAACCACCATTCCAGAGGACATGTTTCCATGCTGATGACGGGTTCTGCTCAATAACAATGCAAAGGAATGCGGACTGATGTATGTTCATTTTCATCATCTGAGGCAGATGCCACCAGCAGTTAAGGTTCATTTTCTTTTTTGGTGGTTTAGGTTCTGTAGTTTCTGCATCAGAGTGTTGCTCTTTTAAGACTTCTGAAGGCATGTTCCACACCTCGTCCCTCTCAGATTTTGGAATGCACTTCAGCTTCTTAAACTTTGGGTCCAGTGCTGTGGCTATCTTTAGAAATCTCACATTGGTACCTTCTTTGTGTTTTGTCAAATCTGCAGTGAAAGTGTTCTTAAAACGAACAACATGTGCTGGGTCATCATCCGAGACTGATATAACATGAAATATATGGCAAAATGTGGGTAGAACAGACCGGGAGACATACAATTCTCCCCAAGGAGTTGAGCTGCAAATTTTACACATTATTTTTTTAACAAGCGTCATCAGCATGGAAGCATGTCCTCTGGAATGGTGGCCAAAGCATGAAGGGGCATATGAATGTTTAGCGTATCTGGCACGTAAATACCTGGCAATGCTGTCTACAAAAGTGCCATGTGAATGCTTGTTCTCAATTTCAGGTGACATTGTAAATAAGGAGCCGGCAGCATTATCTCCTGTAAATGTGAACAAACTTTTTTGTCTTAGTGACTGGCTAAATAAGAAATAGGACTGAGTATACTTGCAGGCTCTAAAGTTTTACATTGTTTTGTTTTTGAGTGCAATTATATTTTGTACATAATTCTACATTTGTAAGTTCTACTTTCATGATAAAGAGATTGCACTATAGTATTTGTATGAGGTAAATTGAAAAATACTATTTTTCTTACAGTGCAAATATTCATAATGAAAAATAAATATAAAATGAGCAATGTACACTTTGTATTCTGTGTTGTATTTGAAATCAATATATTTGAAAATGTAGAAAAACATGCAAAAATATTCAATACATTTAAATTGATATTCTATTGTTTAACAGTGCAATTAAAACTGATTAATCGTGATTAATTTTGTTGAGTTGATTGCGTGAGTTAACTGCGATTAATCGACAGCCCTATTTAAAACACTTCCTGCCCCATACACAGGCAACCACAAAACAAGAGGATACTGGCCTAACTGTCTCTTATGGCTTATATAGGGGGAACAGATGGGCTCAGCAGCTTATAGATTTTTAATGGGCCAGAAGGGACCATTAAATCATATAGTCTGTCATCCTGTATGGCATGGGTCATAGAACTTCGCCCCTGTTTTGAGCACAGTACAGCTCATCTGCAGTTGTGCAATTGCTCGGAAGATGTAGTAGGCTTCCTCCTCACCAAACACTCAAATAACCCCTACAAAAGACTTTCAAAAATCTGGCAGTTCCCACTGGCCTCAGTGGGAGCTGCTGAGTTTCCAGCACACTTGAACATCTGGCCACTTGCTGAGCAACTTAACTATAGTTATTGGTCCTAATTTTGAAAATATTGTCTTAAACAAAATTTCCAGTAGACTTTTTCTGAGAAATGAGCAGTACATTTTGAAGTAAAATAGTAAGTGTGGCTCACACTACTTTGGTGGAACTGCTTTAGTGAACGTAGCACAAACGATTTTACAGTGACATAATGACAGTGCATACCATCCTTTTTCCAAAGGCAGCTTGTTCTAAAAGTGCAAAATCCTCTCTCTATTCAAAAAGTTTTCTCCTTTAAATCTAAAATTACACTGCTCTACAGCCAAAATGCTTCTGAAATAAATGTAGTCAAACTTTACTAATTCTGGGTCACTGAGAACGAAAATGATGCTTAAAATTGTTGATTGGCTCTAGTTTTCAAGATATGCTAATAGGTCAGTATATACAACCCTTGACTTGGGAATGGCGGAGGATAAGTGAGTTATAAAGGGAAGGGATCTCAATTTAAACCAGAAATTACTAAAATACATCTTTGACTGGATCTATGAATAAATCTCTGACTGGGTTTGGACAGTACTTGCTTTTTAGGCAAAACAATGAATGATGCAATCTGAAGCTGGTATTGCGTCATACAGGATATGAATTGCATCATGTTATTCCTAGAAGTCATGGATAATGCAATCATAACGAAGCTTACATCACTCTGCTGAACAAATTGCCCTATATCAGCTCTAGAAAACATACAGTGTCGTGCTCTCTTATTTGTCAGTGTTTGATTTTGCAAAGGGACACATTTCTGTTTAGCCAAAGTGAGCAGAGATGCCTCGTACTTGTGTGAACAGTGCAGATAACTTCTGCTATGTTTGTGGTGAAGTGACTTTTGCATCACAAAAGCGCAGTATAACCACTATGGTTAAGAAAGCCTATCACCTTTATTTTGGCTGCAAAATTGGAGATCAGGACAAGAGGTGGGCCCCACACATATGCTGCAACACTTGTGCAACAAATCTTCGCCAGTGGTTGAACAGGAAAAGGAAATCTATGCCTTTTGCAGTGCCAATGATTTGGAGAGAGCCAACAGATCATACCAGCAATTGTTACTTCTGCATGGTGCCTCCAGTTGGGAAAGGTGTGTCAAAGAAGAAAAAGTGGACTGTGCATTATCCAAACATTCCATCAGCTATACGCCCAGTACCCCACGGAGAAGGACTGCCGGTTCCTGATGCACCAGAATCATTCTCACTTGAGTCAGACGAGGAAGAGGAAGAGGATGAAACTTCTGGTCCTGAACCATCAATGTCACAGGACCCACATTTTCTCCCATCCTCCTCCTCTGAACCACACCTCATAACACAAGGTGAACTGAATGACCTTGTCAGGGATTTGGAACTACCCAAGAGTAAGGCAGAGCTGTTGGGCTCCAGACTACAGCAGTGGAATCTCCTGGCAGGTGATGTTAGGGTTTCCATGTTCCGTGACCGTCAAAAGGATCTTGTCCCATTCTTCTTCATGGAAGGTGATCTTGTAGCCTGCAACAACATCGATGGTGTGATGGCAGCCCTCAACATCGTTCACGATCCAGATGAGTGGAGACTGTTCATTGATTCATCGAAGACGAGTCTTAAAGCTGTTTTACTGCATAATGGCAATGTTTTGCCATCAATTCCAGTTGGTCATGCAGTCCATATGAAGGAAACCTATGACAACATGAAACAACTTTTGAGGTGCATAAACTATGACCAACATCAGTGGCAGCTTTGTGGCGATTTGAAGGTTGTTGCTCTCTTGCTTGGTCTGCAGGCTGGATACACAAAGTACTGCTGTTTTCTCTGCGAATGGGATAGTCGTGCAAGAGATTCCCACTACATCAAGAAAGATTGGCCACTCCGACAGTCATTGGAGCCTGGGAGGAAAAGTGTTCAGCATCCACCACTTGTTGAATCAAGGAAGATTTTGTTACCACCCTTACACATCAAGCTGGGTCTGATGAAGAACTTTGTCAAGGCCATTGACAAAACACAAGCAGCTTTCAAGTACCTCCGTGGAAAATTTCCAAGGTTAAGTGAAGCTAAGATAAAGGAAGGTGTCTTTGTTGGTCCTCAGATTCGTGAACTTCTTCGAGATGATGCATTTGACCATGCACTGCGTGGCAAGGAAAAGACGGCATGGAAAGCCTTCCAGTTAGTGGCAATAAATTTTCTCGGAAACAACAAGGCACACAACTACAGGTTGTTGGTGGAAAACCTCCTCAAGGCATACAAAAGCCTTGGTTGCAACATGTCACTAAAGATACATTTTTTGCACTCTCATCTAGATTTTTTTCCACCGAACTGCGGAGCAGTGAGCGACGAGCACGGCGAGCGATTTCACCAGGACATTGCAACAATGGAGAAACGCTATCAGGGCAAATGGAGCCCATCAATGCTTGCAGACTATTGCTGGACAGTGAC
Source organism: Platysternon megacephalum (assembly GCA_003942145.1). Lineage (NCBI taxonomy): Eukaryota > Metazoa > Chordata > Testudines > Platysternidae > Platysternon > Platysternon megacephalum. The sequence continues at coordinate 136,267 of QXTE01000050.1, read as the reverse complement.
AAGAGATGCTCCATTTAATGAATACAAGAGACAAGCCAAGAAGCGCCGAGTAGACACTGAATAGGACTAAACTATGTACATAATAGTTTTTTGCCTTTTGTTTCATAATAAATTTTATTTATATAACCCTTTTGCTGATTTTTAAAGTGTTACATAAACAGGACAGGTGAAATATTATCATGTAAAGCAACCATAAACACATGAAAAGACCTAGGTTTACAATTTATGATTAAAACTCTACTATCTACACAATATACATAGACATAAAATGTAAAAACTTAAATATCTTAGAAACAGTAGCCAATCAGTTGTTTTAATTGTCATATTTGAATTCAGCACATCAAAATACATAATAAATATCACATTTTATCTCTGAAGCAGACGACTTCTCAAAAATTGTAGACCAGTGTATTTTTCTTTAACTTCTATTTTAAATATTTTCTTGTTATTGTCCTTATTAAAAACATGTGGCATCCATGGCCTTGCACAACAGTCTTTGCAATTATAGTAGCATGTTCTATTGTTTGAAACACTTGTTATTTGGTAACTTGGTTTCCTTTGAAGATTATATATTTTCTAAATTAAAATGGCTTATACTTTTTGCCTCTTTTCAACCAGGATTTCATGGCAGGAGCAACACAGAAGGGACGATGTGACATGGTTTTTAATTTAATAAAAAAAGGCTGCCAATCAGAATTTATAGAAAATCCCACGATTCGTGTAACAATACCCAGCGACCACAAGGCAAATACACAAGTAACACCGGGAGAGGTTTCAATCCAACTGCATCCAGGTTTGGTTATCTAAAACATTGCTACTGTATTAAATCTAAACTAAATACAGGGACGCTTCAATCCAGTCGGTGAGGCAATGGCTGTAATTATTATTTAGAAGAATGAAACTAACTATCTTTCATCTATAAAACTATTTGTAGAAGTATAACTGCAATGTTCTTATGGGTATAGCTAAAAATTATATCTATTGACAGCTATGCCCATTAACTCAGGGTTAGGGCTGCCACTGAGTTTCACAAACAGTGACATGGAGGTGAAGGTGAAAACTTTTTGCGGTGTTTTGTTTCATTTTTATTTGTTAGCTGTTTCCATCCTGATCCACCAAGTTAATGTCAAGAATGGAGTTTTGCACTTTGAAATATGCAGGTTAAGTTTCAGAAACTCTCAAAAAACAGGTTATAATTCTGTTGCTTGAATTATCCCAGAATTGGAAGAATGAAACCCACCTCATTAAACTAAACACCAAAACATTGTTTGGTCCATAATGTTGACTGACTAACAAAATTGTTACAAAGTGACATACTAGTTCATGCGCCCAAAGAGAAAAAAGACATTTAGGATGTTTTTTGGATACAAGATTTTTTGCTTTTTTCTGTAGTGTAAATGTAATGCACATAAGTGCTAGAGTGAGAATGCTGGAGTATATTGTGTTAGAATAGAAGACTGTACAGTAATAGGGTTGTTGTAAAAACCCTAATTGAATTTCCTGACTCTCATGCAATTTAAAATTTCAGTAGTATTGTTGTAATATAGTTATTTTCCCACATATAATCTAAACCATGTCATATCATATGACCATGTCATCCCATTTCATGAAAACTACCCAGAAAGGGAAAAGATAATACAAAATATACCTACTTAGAAGCCACAAGACACCCCAGAAATTGCCTTGTCCAGGAGGAGGGGGGAGAATCTAGTGGCTTCATGGATGGGAGTAGTGGTTGTAGGTCTTCTAATCATGAACACTCAAGAAGGCTCTGTATGGATGACCCCAACCTTGTAGATCCTGGAGCATAGCTTGGAATGCCTGCCCCTCTAGACTGCTCCCCAGCCATCTTCCTATTCCTTCAGCCCCAAACTCCTGGCTAGCTCAGTGGCCATGTTTCAATTCATCCCTGTCCCACAGCCATCCACTCTACCCCTGTTCTCACAAGGGGATAGACATCATGTACTAGTCTGAATAGCATTAATTTCCAGTGAAGTCATCAGTGGGAAAGTCCATGAGTTTCCAAGTGGTGCACGCTCTTTAGAGCAAGAGCTGCAACCCTTGCTACATACTTTCCTGGTAGCAATGCCTGAACCCCCACCTGCAAAACAATAGTACCAAAGGGATGTTGATACCTTAGAGGAAAGGGAGCTGCTCCTTTTTCTACACAATTTTCATATGCAGCTCACACAGGTGACATGTTTCCTCACCTTACTGGCACATGTGCATATTCAAAAGTAGCACTTTGCTAAAGTGTGTGTTGCTTGTTGTGAAGCTTGGGACATCACCTGAGACTTTCAAAGGGGTCTAAGGGAGTTAGGCTTCCAAGTCCCATTGACTTTCAGTGGGAATTAGCACCTATTTCTTTTTGCTCCCTTTGAAAGTCCAAGCCATTATGTACGCTTCAGCTTTATTGTGCACTTCGGGTTCATAAATCATTAAATGGATTATGTGCACTTATATGAGCAGACTTTTTCATATGTATTATATTTAATAAGTAATCCAAGTGACTGTAAAAATACAGTAATTTGCATTTTACTTAACTGTTTCAGACCATGTCTGAGATAACACAATTGAATGAAAATTGATAATACTATATGCCTCTGCTGTGCATCCCAATGAAGTGGTACACCACTCTCTTACTGAACCTTGCCTCTCAGTTTATGGTCTGTCAAAATTATAAAATATGCCTTTATTCTCTCAGAAAAGCCATATATTTCCAAATTAACACAACTTTAACTGCAAAATATTGCAATTTGTACTTCCCAAATAAATGGTATTGTTGGATCATGTTGGCTGTCAGTGCAAGGGTCATGGATCAGAGATGAAAAATAGAGAATAAATGTTATAAACTGTGAGATGCTATTCCTTATAAATATATTGGATAAACTCTGCAAAGTTAGACTTCTCATAGACTTTAAGGTCAGAAGGGATCGTTTATGATCATCTAGTCTGACCTGCACAACGGAGGCCACAGAATCTCACCCACCCACTCCTGTAACAAACCCCTAACCTATGTCTGAGTTATTGAAGTCCTCAAATCGTGGTTTAAAGACCTCAAGGTGCAGAGAATCCTCCAGCAAGTGACCCGTGCCCCACGCTGCAGAGGAAGGCAAAAAACCTCCATGGCCTCTGCCAATCTGGCCTGGAGGAAAATTCCTTCCCGACCCCAAATATGTTTAGATACAATGCTTATAACATTTACGTCTCTTTTATCTGGTGAAGAAATGGGAGGAAGTCTTTACTGATGGGACAACTAAAATGAAACCCAGCGTAACCATAGATTTTAAAAAGTGCATAATAGAAACTCATTGTCATAGATCTAGGTTAAACACTGACCATGTTTGGGAGAAGCAGTGATATGAAATCATCACCCACAGCTATATTCTCACACATGTTCTGTCAGAATAAAGAGAAGAGTGTCCAATGTAAGTTGTGCTGCCCTTAGCGGATGCATCAATAAACCTATTTTATTTTTCCCGTTTTCATACAAGAATCTGAATGACATGTTATATGCCTGTTTATTTTGCAGAACTCATAATTTCTAGTACTGTAACATGAGGGTATAACTTGGAGTAGTGAAATGAAGAAAGAGAAGATTTAGGCTGAATATATGAAAGAGACTTTCTTATGGTGATATCTTTTAGGTCCTATCTATGATACTAAAACAAACTTGTTTAAGCACAGCTGTGAAATATGGCTGGGACTCAATTTGGTACAATAATATTTCTTCTTTACTGAATAGACCAAACCATAATTCTTATATCTATACTGCGGAATTTTAGCCTAGGGTGTTACCTGAGTTTAAACACTGTTCCTTAACAGGTTTATAATCTAATTGGGTGGGGAGTATTTCACACAGGCCAGAAGAAACATTTCTATAATGCATTTGGGCCACAGCCATGTTTCACAGTCATGTTCAAACAGGATTATTTTTCTAATGTAGATGGCGGCCCTGAGGTTGTACAAATACTTTTGAGAGGAATGGTGGAAAACTATATTGGACAAAGCAGTAGACAGTGCACCATAGGGAACACCTGACCTGGCAGGAGATAAACTAGATGTTCTGATATGACCCTTCGTTTACTAGTTCCTGTTGGCCAAATTCTGTGGTCCCTGACTAAGGAAAACTCTCACCAGAGACTGCAGAATTTGGCATTCTAACCTTAAAATTGCTACTTCTTTTTTTCTGGTCTTTTCTATTTTGTGTTCTTCCTTTATCTTCTAAATTTAGATTCTCCTATAAAAATAATCCCTTTGAGGATACATAATCTGTATTAATTATGAACCCATACAATAAATTTATGAGCTAAAATTCCTAGATTGTAGATTTGTTTGGTTTTGTTTTTTTGTAGGGCTGTCGATTAATTGCAGTTAACTCATGCGATTAACTCAAAAAAATTAATCGCAATTAAAAAAATTAATCGCAATTAATCGCACGGTTATACAATAGAATACCAATTGGAATTTATTATATATTTTGGATGTTTTTCTACATTTTCAAGTACATTGATTTCTATTACAGCACAGAATAAAAAGTGTATAGTGCTCACTTTATATTATTATTTTTGATGACCAATATTTGCACTATAAAAATGATAAACAAAAGAAATAGTATTTTTCAATTCACCTCATACAAGTACTGTAGTGCAATCTCTTTATCATGAAAGTTGAATTAACAAATGTAGATTATTTTTGTTACATAACTGCACTCAAAAACAAAACAATGTAAAACCTACAAGTCCACTCAGTCCTACTTCCTGTTTGTTTTAGCAATTAGCTGAACAAGTTTGTTTACATTGACAGGAGATACTTCTGCCTGCTTCTTATTTACAATGTCACCTGAAAGTGAGAACAGGCGTTCGCATGGCACTTTTGTAGCCGGTGTTGCAAGGTATTTACATCCCAAATATGCTAAACATTCATATGCCCCTTCATGCTTCGGCCACCATTCCAGGGAACATGCTTCCACGCTGATGATGCTCGTTAAAAACATAATTCATTAATTACATTTGTGACTGAATTCCTTTGGGGAGAATTGTATGTCTCCTGTTCTGTTTTACCCGCATTCTGCCATATATTTCATGTTATATCAGTCTCGGATGATGACCCAGCACATGTTGTTCATTTTAAGAACACTTTCACTGAAGATTTGACAAAAGGCAAAGAAGGTACCAGTGTGAGATTTTTAAAAATAGCTACAGCACTCGACCCCAGGTTTAAGAATCTGAAGTGCCTTCCAAAATCTGAGAGGGACGAGGTATGGAGCATGCTTTCAGAAGTCTTAAAAGAGCAACACGCAGATGTGGAAACTACAGAACCCGAACCACCAAAAAAGAAAGTCAACCCTCTGCTAGTGGCATCTGACTCAGATGATGAAAATGAATATGCGTGGTCCATTCTGCTTTGGATCGTTATCGAGCAGAACACATCATCAGCATGGAAACATGTCCTCTGGAATGGTGGTTGAAGCATGAAGGGACATATGAATCTTTAGCGCATCTGGCACGTAAATATCTTGCGACGCCTGCTACAACAGTGCCATGTAAACTCCTGTTCTCACTTTCAAGTGATATTGTAAACAAGAAGCCGGTAGCATTGTCTCCGGCAAATTGTAACCAAACTTGTTTGTCTGAGCGATTGGCTGAAGTAAGACTGAGTGGACTTGTAAACTCTAAAGTTATATATTATTTTATTTTAGAATAGGGTTTTTTTTGTATATAATTCTACATTTGTAAGTTCAACTTTCATAATAGAGATTGCACTACAGTACTTGTATTAGGTGAATTGAAAAATACTTTATTTTGTTTTTTACAGTGCAAATATTTGTAATAAAAATAAATATAAAGTGAGCACTGTACACTTTGTATTCTGTGTTGTAATTGAAATCAGTATATTTGAAAATGTAGAAAACATCCAAAAATATTTAAATAAATGTTGTTCTATTATTACGTGATTAATTGTGATTAATGTTTTTAATCATGTGATTAATCGTGATTAATTCTTTTAATCGCTTTACAGCCCTATATTTTGTTTGGTTTTTGTTCACATTACTATCTGCTTGCAAAGGCGCCTAAAGTTGATATAGGGAATAACTTCCCAGGTACCTCTGTACACCTAAACTTGCTCTCGAATGAATGGGAAGTCATTGTCTGACCAACTCAAATATGTGTGATCGTGTGTCCTTCAACTCCCTGTAGCCTACAGAAGGAGAATAGCCACCGTCACAAAGACAATTCCACATTTAACGAGGAAGATGGGTCTTCTGTAGAAAAGCATTAAGGGAATTAAGATCTGAGTAATCTTCAAGTCTTACTGCAGGAGTGAAGCACAAGTGAATGTTAGCCATCCACCTTTTCCACCCCTCAAATTATTAAAATGATGGGTCACATTCTGATACCCTTATTCGCACTGAATCATAGTTTACTTCTCTAAAAATTCCATTGACTGCAGTAAGACTACTTGTAGAGTAAGGTGGAATTCAGGCTGAGTAGGGGTCTCGGAATCTGCGCCTCTCTAGCAGCTGAAATTTAATTCTTTCAGGGGCTCTGAAATGTTTTGGGCTAATGTGCAACACAACCTTCTGAAAAGCTGGTTTAAGTAATCTGCTTTCTATAAATGAAAAGGAGCATAGAGATCTCCTCCTAGTCCTAAATGAACATCTGTCCATGTCACAAAGTTTCACAGAGTAAAAGCAACTGCCGGTTTTTGCTCAAGAGAGGCATAAGACTGAAATTGCCCACGGTGCTAAGACTCAGAATTGAATAGATTGGCCACAGTCTGCCCTTAGTTATACCCAGTGGTGTTGCATAGGTATAACTGTGGAAGGAATTTGGCTTGCTATATGGCGTTTGTATGGTATGTTATGCAGAATAAAAGTGTGTGTGTGGGAAGGATTTTTGTTTTGTTTTTAATCCTGGCTTTTAGGATTCACTTACGTAATCAGAAAAGCTAGGATTTATGTGGAAGAAAATAAAAGCTCTATTTATGACAAAATATTTTACATCGTGGGAGTTGCATTGCAAAATAAAGACTGTGAGGTTCATTTAAAAAAAAAATTGTTTTCATTAGCAAGTAGGAAGCATATAGGTGGAGTTTCAGCATACTGAAATTTTCTTTTGTTCATACAAGAGCAGGTCATGGGGGGAGGGATAGCTCAGTGGGTTGAGCATTGGCCTGCTAAACCCAGGGTTGTGAGTTCATTCCTTGAGGGGGCCATTTAGGGATATGGGGCAAAAATCTGTGGGATGATTTAATTGGGGATTGTTCTTGCTTTGAGCAGGGGGTTGGACTAGATCAGGGGTAGGCAACCTATGGCACACGTGCCAAAGGCAGCACGCGAGCTGATTTTCAGTGGCACTCACAATGCCCGGGTCCTGACCACCGGTCTGAGGGGCTCTGCATTTTAATTTAATTTTAAATGAAGTTTCTTAAACATTTTAAAAACCTTATTTACTTTACATACAACAATAGTTTAGTTATATATTATAGCCTTATAGAAAGAGATCTTCCACAAATGTTAAAACGTATTACCGGCACGCGAAACCTTAAATTAGAGTGAATAAATGAAGACTCGGCACACCACTTCTGAAAGGTTGCCGACCCCTGGACTAGATGATCTCCTGAGTTCCCTTGCAACCCTGATATTCTATGAAAAGCTGAAATTTTCAGACAGAAAATGTTCACATATACCCCTCCCTGCCCTTCACCCTCCCCCCCAAAAAATCATCAGGTAAATTGCCTTTAAAATAGATATATTTGCAGTTTTCATTTTAACTCAATGGGGCAGATCCTCAGTTGGTGTAAATAGCAATAGCTCTGTTAAAGTCAACAGAACTTCACCAATTAACACTAGCTGAGGATCTTGTCCAGAAGTGTCATTATAGACTAATATCTGGCATAAATGCATAGCCACGTTTTTTTATGATTTTTTTTTTAAATAGCTTCTGGTCAAGCGTGTTGCACACTAGCTTTTGTTGAGCAGCTACAATAATCTCTGCTGTAACCTCTATCCTGCACTTGTCCCTCCCTATTGGTTTGCTATTTCCTCACTGTGTCATGTCATACTAGATTGTAAAATCCTTATGAAGGGATCATGCCATCTTATTTGTTCTGTGAAGTGTCTAGCATATTTTTGGGTGCTGTGAAATAACAAATAATATAAACCCTCACAATGTTGAAATTAAATGCTACCCAGTTGTGTATTCATGTTGCTGTTTTTTGCTGGCATTGCAAAAACAACAAATAATAATGCAATAGGCTGATCTTTTAAAAGGTTAGTGATTTTTGTTACATAAAAAATTGTAATGTGGCTCTGTGGGACAGACAGACATTTGACATCCTGAGATAAAAGGTTACCTGTGTTGTTGTTTTTTGTCTGAGGTCAGCGTAGGGATTTTTCTTCTTAAACTCACATTTAGTTTTTCTTTAATCCTTGAAAGATTTCTCATTGACTTCTTTAGCACTAATGTAATGGAAAACTTGAAGCCCTACATAACTAGGCATTTCAGGTCCTGTTCTCTTTGGGGTATGTGTATATATAATACCTATAGAGTTAGACACCCCCCTCATGGGGATAACAGACCCATTTGTTAGCCAAGTAAAATAGTACAGTTAGAAACTATCAACCTTGAAATGATTGAAATTCTTTCAGTTTTTGAGTCATGGTTCCTGTCTGGTATAATGCCAAATGGATTGTGTAATCAAGAATTTAAAAGATAATAGGAAAAGGCCCATTTTTAACAATAACCCATATAGGAGACCAGCTAAATAAGTTTTATAACAGGCCCTATAAGATTTATTTTTGATGTACATTTAAAACCCTTGTTGACTTTTTTAATGTATTTTTTCTGTTTGCCTGCAAATGTTTATAGTGCCTGCAACATTAAAGGTATATTTGCAGTATTTTTAAAAGGGTACATTTGAAAATATGTAATAAACTTGTTTGTTTCCTTTTAACCAGGAGGTAAAGCAAGCTTTATGTTAAAAGTCCATCCTCTAGAGAAGTATCCGGTGGACCTTTATTATTTAGTTGATGTCTCAGCTTCTATGCACAACAACATAGAAAAATTAAATTCTGTTGGATTTGATTTATCTAAAAAGATGGCAAATATTTCCCTTGATTTTCGACTTGGCTTTGGATCGTATGTGGACAAGACTGTGTCACCCTATATTAGCATTCACCCAGAAAGAATCCATAATCAGTGCAGGTATGTAATGATGTGTATTTATTTGGGTAATGCCAAGTGAGAAAAATTGTATAAATAATAACGTAATTAACATGTTATGCTACATTATAATTTTTTTAAAACTTCACAATGAGTCTTTCTCTTTGATATCAGCTTGGTTTTCCAGCAGTGTTCTGTTTCTTTCACGCAGTATTCAGTGATTATTTTTAAAATTTCAGAACCGCTCAAGGCATATGTTTTGTATATTTTACATATGCTTTTGTGTTTAAAACAGTCAGATATTGTGATTGATGATTTTGCATGTTTATTGCCTAGTTACAGTACTTTCAAAACTTGTGTGTTAAAATGCTTTCCTTGAAATTTTCCCTTTCATCCCTGTAATACATATTTCTCCCAGTCTATTTAACGAACAAAATAAGAACCTTTTGGGTTTGCTTCTGCCATTCTTACTTGGCCAAACCCCCATTTTCCCCAAGTGAGAAGTACAGGATTGGACCAATTATTTTTGCATGTCACAGACTTTATTCCTTGTATTCAACATGCATGTAAGGTGAGGGATCACTGTCCATAACCTCTACAGAACAAGACTCCACACAACAAATCCAAATACCCTTATATGTAAATCAGATTGTGAATAATTAGTATTAATCTTTTTTACATCATATATACAGTAACTCCTCACTTAAAGTCATCCCGGTTAACATTGTTTCGTTGTTATGTTGCTGATCAATTAGGGAACATGCTCGTTTAAAGTTGTGCAATGCTCCCTTCTAACATCGTTTGGCAGCCGTCTGCTTTGTCCACAGCTTGCAGGAAGAGCAGCCCGTTGCAGCTAGCTGGTGGGGGCTTGGAACCAGGGTGGACCGGCAGCCCCCCTATCAGCTCCCCACTCCCCTAAGTTCCCTGTGCAGCAGCTGCCCAGCAGGCTATCAATTGCCGGCAGTTCAGCTGTCCCTCCCCCCACTGCCATGTGCTGCTCCTGCCCTCTGCCTTGGAGCTGCTCCCCGAGACTCCTACTTGCTGTGCGGGGGGGAAGGGAGGAAGAGGGGAGCTAATGTCAGGGTGTCCCCCTCCCCCCTGCTCCTGCACCCCGCTTACCCCAACTTCCATAGAGCAGGGGGGACACACGACAGGGCTCAGGACAGAGGGAGCTTGCTGGCAGCAGCTGTGGTCTCAGCAAGCTGATCTAATTAACATGGCAGTGTATTTAAGAGTAGGGTCAGCGTACTTAAAGGGGAGATGCGCATCTCTCTCTCTCTCTCACACACACACGGTGTGTCTCTCTGTCTGTGATGCTGTCTCCCCTCCTTCCATTCCTGCTGCCTTGTAGAGTGTGAGAGTTAACCCTTGAGGGCTCAGGCAATTGCTAGTTCATCATTTAGCAGTAAGGCATTCCCTGGGAAATATCCCACCCTCTGACTCCTCCACCTCAACCAAGCTTCACAATCATCATCACTGTGTACCAGTATTAAATTGTTTGTTTAAAACTTATACTCTGTGTGTGTGTGTGTGTGTGTGTGTGTGTGTGTGTGTGTATATATATATATATATTCTTTTGTCTGGTGAAAAAAATTTCCCTGGAACCTAACCCCCTCATTTACATTAATTCTTATGGTGAAATTGGATTCGCTTAACATCGTTTCGCTTAGTCACATTTTTCAGGAACATAACTACAATGTTAAGTGAGGAGTTACTGTACTTGTTGCTAAATATTAGCTCTACTGTAAGGGCCTGAATCCAAGTCCATTTAAATCAATGGGCATCTTTTCAATTATTTCATGGGCTTTGGATCAGGAACTGTGTCTCTGAATCATTTAAGCACTTATGTATGTGCCTCAGTCCCAATGAAGTCAATGCTTAACTGTGTTACAGAAAAAGGGCCTAATCTATGGGTTCTGGAATTACCTCAGCTATCTCTTACTCAAAGCTTCCTTAACATAAAGTGGTAAAAATTGTTTAACCTCTGAGAATTTGAGAACATAGTCTTCCATCTGTGTGGCTATATAACTATTATTAATCTCAATGTGAGGTATATTCATGTGTTTATGCCCTTTAGAGTTGATGTTTTTTAGGTTTTGATTCTGTAGCTCATAGTCATGTGAAATTGTTACAGGATCTGGTCCTTAGTATGTAGTAGTTTTTTTATCAGGACACAAAAAATTTAAATGTGAAGTCTAATTGTTCCCTTTCTTAGGGATTCCAAAGGGATAATGTGCTGTTTGAGGTTATACTGTCTCTTGCCATATTTTGCTGTACATTAAATTCTATACTTCAGCATTGCTTATTTTTTGTTATGATTGCATGAAAGCAATTAGGATTGGGTACACTTTTCACATAACTAGAAGAAAAAAAACATGCACCAATTTTTGTTCAACATAAACTAGAAATATTTCTAGTTCAAGTGAGTCTAATAAAGATTCTTTTATAAAAAAAAAACCCAAAATATATATTTTTCAAAATGTCTATATTCACATGTTCCATAAAACCTATTTAGTACTGGAGTTATTAAAATTATTTTTAAATAATAATATAATATGTTGGCCTTGCTTTGTTTTCTCCTACAGTGATTATAATTTAGATTGTATGCCACCTCATGGCTACATTCATGTGCTGTCCCTGACTGACAACATAGCAGAGTTCAAAAATGCAGTGAATAAACAAAAGATCTCTGGGAATATTGATACACCTGAAGGAGGGTTTGATGCTATGCTTCAGGCAGCTGTGTGCCAGGTAAGGAGATTTCTGAACAAACAACTAAATGGCAGTTCAGCAACAGATCTGTATTTATCATTGTTTCTGTTCTCAATGATACTGAGCCCTTTATAATATAGTAATCATGGTCCTTATCAACTTTATACCTGACAGAGGCATAACATTTCCCCCCAGCCTCATTCCAATCTCCAAGCCATCATCAAGGCTCCCCTTGAATGTCCTCTTGCTGGCGGAGGACTGAATAGGGGAATCCCTTTCAGTGCTGATAATTGATGTGGCTCTTGTATGGGGAAAAAAGGTTATGGAAAAATTAGGGCTGTTGATTAATCACAGTTAACTCATGCGATTAACTCAAAAAAATTAATCATGATTACAAAAATTTATCACGATTAATTGCCATTTTAATCACACTGTTAAACAATAGAATACCAATTGAAATTTATTAAATATTTTAGATGTTTTTCTACATTTTCAAATATATTAATTTCAAATACAACACAGAATACAAAGTGTACAGTGCTCACTTTATATTATTATTTTAATAACAAATCTTTGCATTGTAAAAATGATAAACAAAAGAAATAGTATTTTTCAATTCACCTCAGACAAGTACCATAATGTGAAACAGGTAAACAAGTACTCTTTATTGTGAAAGTGCAATTTACAAATGTAGATTTTTTTTGTTTTGTTACGTAACTTCACTAAAAAACAAAACAATGTAAAACTTTAGAGCCTACAAGTCCACTCAGTCCTACTTCTTATTCAGCCACTAGGTAAGACAAGCAAGTTTGTTTACATTTACGGGAGATAATGCTGCTGGCTCCTTATTTACAGTGTCACCTGAAATTGGGAACAGGCATTCACTTTTGTAGCCAGCATTGCCAGGTATTTATGTGTTTACCAGATATGCTAAACATTCATATGCCCCTTTATGCTTCAGCCACCATTCCGGAGGACATACTTCCATGCTGATGACACTCATTAAAAAAATAATGCATTAATTAAATTTTGACTGAACTCCTTGGGGGAGAATAGTATGCCTCCTTGTCTGTTTTACCCGCATTCTGTCATGTATTTCATGTTCTAGCAGTCTCGGATGATGACCCAGCACATGTTGTTCATTTTAAGAACACTTTCACTGCAGATTTGACAAAATGCAAAGAAGGTACCAATGTGAGATTTCTAAAGATAGCTACAGCTCTCAACCCAAGGTTTAAGAATCTGAAGTGCCTTCCAAAATCTGAGAGGCACAAGGGGTGGAGCATGCTTTCAGAAGTCTTAAAAGAGCAACGCTCTGATACAGAAACTACAGACCCCAAACCACCAAAAAATAAAATCAACCTTCTGCTGGTGGCATCTGACTCAGATGATAAAAGTGAACGTGCATTGGTCTGCACTGCTTTGGATCGTTATCGAGCAGAACCCGTCATCAGCATGGACACATGTCCTCTGGAATGGTGGTTGAAGCATGAAGGTACATATGAATCATTAGCGTATCTGGCATATAAATATCTTGTGGCGCCAGCTACAATACTGCCATGGGAATGCCTGTTCTCACTTTCAGGTGACATTGTAAACAAGAAGTGGGCAGTATTATCTCCTGTAAATGTGAACAGACTTGATTGTCTGAGTGACTGGCTGAATAAGAAGTAGGACTGAGTGGTCTTGTAGGCTCTAAAGTTTTACATTGTTTTATTTTTGAATGCAGGGGGGTTTTTTGTACGTAATTCTACATTTGTAAGTTCAACTTTCATGATAAAGAGATTGTGCTACAGTATTTTTTTTGGTGAATTGAAAAATACTATCTATTTTGTTTTTTACAGCACAAATATTTATAATAAAAATAAATATAAAGTGAACACTGTACACTTTGTTTTCTGTGTTGTAATTGAAATCAATATATTTGAAAATGTAGAAAACATACAAAAATATTTAAATAAATGGTATTCCATTATTGCTTAACAGTGTGATTAATCATGATTCATTTTGTTAATCATTTGACAGCCCTAGTAAAAATGGCACTTTCCTACTTAACAGATTTGGTCCGTGTGTGTGTGATCCAATGCAAGAGTGCTAATTTCAGTGACAAAAATAAGTTTACTGTGTCTTATTCCTGTTAGCACACCAGAGTCAGCACCGCAATGGGAGACAGAGCTGGGAGAAAGTTCTCCTGCATCAACAGAATTGTTTACTAAGCTCCAACCAATTGCATTTACACAAGTTATTAAAGGTGTAATTTAAAGTCAGGAGTTGAATGAGTGTAACTGAGGATCAGATTTGGCCTGAAAACTTTTATTATTGGTAATGGAAAATTCCAATCTTGATTCTCCTATCATGGGTTGGATTTTCAGGGTTGGCAGTTGAAACAACTAACTGTAAATATATAAACTGAACATATTTGATATTTGTAAATCATTGAGACACAATAATGATAAAATCCCATGTAACAGTTTTAGGCTCTTTAAAGAGAGGACCTGCTCTTCAGCTAACCAAAGAAGGATCCCACTGAGCAATACAGAATCCTCCCTCTACCTTTGTTCTAAGGGCTGCGCATGTGGTTTGAACTTTCTAAAATCCTCCATTTTAGAAAATATTTGAGTACTAAATTGTCATTGCCTTGTATGGTTTTAGCATACAGATGCATTTCAGTGTCAGTTCAATCTTGTAAAGAGTTTTTACTTTAAAAAAACAAAAAAACCCACCTTACTGCATGCCTACAGAAACATCTTCATACTCCTCAAAGTAGAAAAGGATGAGGAAAGATCTACATGATACACAAAGTTGAGTGTCCATCCAGTCCTCTTGCTTTTTGCTTTGTCAAGCAATGCAATGCTTGTCGAGCTTAGCAGGTAGGACTTCTGGACAATGGTACTGTTCATGTCAAGAGGATCAGGCTTCTTTTTCATGGTTCTTCTCTCTTATCCATTTATCCATTTTCTTTTAGGACAGGGGAATGAGTTGAGAGAATAATCACACAAAAAACACCCCACCAAAATCAGATTAACTGTGGGCTTCTTTATATTTAAAAGATGAATAGTGTAAAGTGGGAAAATAAACACAAAACATAGATATCCTGTTAACAGCTGCTACAAAAATTACTTTGAAGCACTGAAAGGATTTCTTGCATTTTAATGTTGATCACTGGATACATTCCATACTTCTGACATTCAAGTTCGAAGGAGTTATATGCTTCCAAAAATAATAGAATGGAAACATTCATGAGTATAGACAGTCCTTCCCGTTAATTGAATTGTGGACTAAAATAGATGAGAACAATGTGCATTTCATAACAACAAGTGTGAGCTATAAGTTAATTAATACGAACTAATTTTTCATAGAGCAGAACTTTCTAACTTGCTCTGAGTAGGAGACTCATTGCCAATTACCATTTTTACAAATTAGAGAGTGAATGAAAAAATCTGAGAGGAAAACTAAAATATACCATATCACAATATGTTCTCTGGTCACTTAATTTTTACAAGTGTAGTTTAGCTTAATTATTTAGGATAATACTTCACAGCCCACTCTTTTCCCATCCTACAACTCACCATCCTTTGGTCTGTGCTTCTCAGAGTCATAGCTAATAAGTTTTGTGCAGCTCCATGTGACATTTTATCGAATTATGTAATGGACTCATTTGCATATGCCCATAAACTTTATCTTACTGTCGCCATACCCTGTCCCAAGCAGTGGCAGGTTAGGACATGGAGCTGCACAAATTTTGGCAGAGCAGGCACCACAGCATCCCTTTGCAGCTAGAAGAAGCCACAGGCCAGCTCTGCAGCCCAGCTGAATATATGCCTGGGTTGCCGAATGCATGGGTGTCATACCTGATGCTGAACTTGATGTCATACATGATGCTGCTGGCAGCAGTGAGCGATCCTGCCTCAGCCAGCCCCACCTCTTCCTGCCCCTGCTCTGCCTCCTCCCCCATTCCAACTCTTCCCCCAACCCCCCGCTTCTTTCCAGCTTCCGCCCCCTTCCCCGAGCATCTCTGGGAGCCGGCGGGGCGGAACGGGCTGAGGCCAGGTCGCCCGCTGCTGCCGACACCATGCCCCCTGTTAGTCCCCAGGCTGCCCTTGACCCCATGTCCCCCTGAAGCGCGGGGCCCCCCAAAGTGCAGGACCTGGGGCGGTTGGCTCTGCTTGGATCCATTCTGGGCACCACCAAAAATTACACAAACCTGGCGCCCATGATAGTTGTGATTTTTTTTCATGTTAAATTTTGTTGAGTAGAATGGGTGCAATATCCTAACTGATACTATGTTTTGTGTCTCTTTTGAGAAGTGTTTGGAATTTACAAAAAAACAGTGTTTCTCTTATTTTGACTCTGGTATCAAGTATATTCAAAAATGTGTTGCATTCATTCAGAGAATTGCTTTGTGTGTTTCTTGTATGTAATGATCTCAAATCAAAGAATTTTACAAACACTGTGCAGTTAAGTTGATAGGTACTAACATCACAAATGGAATTTTGCAGTTGTGTTGTACCAACACGTATATTGCACAACAAATATTTCTGACTCAATTTTTATGGGTGATGTCTCTTTTTTTAAAAAAAGGGGGCGGGGGAGAGGAGACAAGTCAATGGAAAATAAATCCATCCGCTCCAAGGTGGATTGAAGCTAACAGAACTCACTTCTTGTAGACTTGCTAACCCTATGCTTCAATCCTGCAAAGCATTTAAACGTGTGCAGAACTTTGCTCACATAAGTGCTTTGCAGGATCAGGATAAATACTCAGCCCCATATGTAAAGAATTAGTGCTTTAACTACTTTAACTACTTCATCTGTCTTACACTCTGCTTCAGTGCTTATGTTTTGTTTTTAAGCAGTGCAGTACCTGAAAATAGACTTACATTGGACTTCCATAGTCATATGTACCATTATAGAATTAAGAGTTAAATTTCATTCTCATGCTTACTTTTTTTCTTTTAGAGCCATATTGGTTGGCGCAAAGAAGCAAAGCGATTACTTCTTGTGATGACAGATCAGACCTCTCATCTGGCCCTTGATAGTAAATTGGCTGGGATAGTAATTCCCAATGATGGAAATTGCCATCTGAAAGATAATGTGTACATCAAAGCTACAAGTATGGTAAGGTATATGTCATACGCTCTTACCTTTGGGAAGCCAATGCATTGTCAAATTTAAAAATCAAGATTTTAAATTGACTCTAAACTGATGCTTCTACTTAAATTAGTAAAACATTAATATTTGCCTTAGTAAGCAGGATGTAGGACCAAGAACAAGTGTGATGGAAGTAAAATTATTGATATCCTTTCTATCCGATGTAAAATATTTCAGTAATCCATTTTGGTGGGGTCAGCAGTGTTTTGCAAAGCACAATATAATAAGATATTGTTAGGAGGTAAGTTACCATCTGATAGATCTCCTGCATCTGTTGCATAGAATGTAAAAGGGAAGGAGGGAAATCATCATTTTGTTGCATTACTCTGCACGAGAATATGCTAGCAATTCTTGCATTATATGCTAGGGACTCGTTCTAGTAAATCAAACAGTGATGATAGTGCTTTAAGGTCAGGGAGGATGCTTTGTGGCATTGAAGGGAGTAGAGGATAGGGCCTTGCAGAAATCAGGCAGGAAGGATGATGTATAATAGTAAGAAACTAATTCGATCTTTGCACACTAAAAGGAGTCTTGTGCCAGAGGGGTTTAAAGAGTTAGCACGGATTTAGATACATCTGAATTCCACACAGCATGACTTACTGTTTTATATATTCGTGCAAAAAATGCATCAAATACACTGGCATGCAATGATAACCTGTTTATATTCAGCAGGCTTGTTTTAGCTTTCAAAAGTCTTCTTCAATAATGTATGAAAGATTCTATAGTTTTGGAAAGCAATTTTTCTCAGATTTGTAGGGTTTAATGAAATTGCTTAATCTTAGTTCAGTTGGGGGAATAGGAATCACTGCCTAACTGATACATTAAAATAAATAAGCAGATACTGGAAATATGAAATGACAGGTGGGTCTTTGGTTTATGCAGTGCCATTGCAACACAGCATCGTCCATGAGACAAACATTGCCAAAAGGCAACTTTGCTGCCTCCAGGAGCTCACACTGTAAGACACACATTTAGCTGTAGTGTAAGATGGCAGTAGTCCCCATTAACTCAGTAAGAATTCCATCTGTGTATGCCAGGGCTGACGTTGATCCCAAAAGCCCAGTGTACACAGGAATGGCACAATAGAGCTAACAGTGTGTATGTACAAAAGCAGTAGAATACCTTCCAGAACAGCCACTTTGTGTTGTGTGACATTGAAGCTGAAATGCTTCTCGGAACAAGTGGGTGTTTAGAAGCTTGGCAGACTGACTGGAAGGCTGTTTGGATTTCAGATTATCTAATGTCCTTTCATTAATTTACTCCTTCTGTCACCTTTTGTATTTCCCCTTGCTTATCAGGCTTGTTTATTCCTCTTCGGCTAGCCTGTTTGGTTTCAGTATTGTTATACTGCTCCAATGATGTAAACCACTATTCCATTTAATCTGTTTCATGAAAGTAATCCACAGGCATCCCTTCATCAGAACAAAAGATTATATACTTGTGAGTTATAGTATCTTTTCAGTTCCACTGGTGTGTGACCCCTTTTACTTCAGAGGAGTTGCACTACTATAACAGAGGAGAATTTGTCTCTGTATACTAAATTGCTTTAAATATAGATCTTTTCTCTGGTGCCAAAGACTCTTCTGATGTTCTAGATAGTCCATCTGTTACAAAGCAAGTCCATTATTTTCTGTGTTGAGAATTTAGCTGAAATACTGAATACTTCAGTTTTCAACTGGAAACTGTCACCAGTATAAAACAAAACAAAAAATGAGCTACTCTATTAAGCCAGGATGGCTGCTGATTGCAGAAAGGGTTTTAAATGTTCTTTCTGAACTAAAGGCTTTTGGAGTCATACTCTTCTGTGCATGGATACTTCCAAATGGGGTCAAACCTGGCCCTGAGTTTTTGTGGTGGAGTTTTTGTGGAATAGGCAGTAGGTTTAGCCTCCCAAACCAAGTCAACAATGGATTTCCCACAATGAGGCATGTTTTGATACAACTGCTCTGCTGACCCTCTTTCCAGTTTTGCCATTGGCTGATGCATGCAGACATGTGGGAAGTTGTGTAGCAGCAGACATGGGAAAGAGTTTCTCTACACTGTGGATCTTTCACAATATCAGACTTTTGGAATAGATGTGATGCAGTAGCATAACGCTTATCCATGCAGGGCTGCTGTGCAGTTTCCTACACAAATCGCTGCTGTGTTTTTCTCTGTAGCTTTTCTCCATACAGAGTACATGACATGTCTGGTGGTCCCTGCCAGCCTGATCTTAGAGATGGAAAAGATCTAATACAGTGGTTCTCAAACTGTGGGTCGGGACTTTGTTTTAATGGGGTCGCCAGGGCTGGCGTTAGACTTGCTGGGGCCCAGGACTGAAGCTGAAGCCCGAGCCCCACCACCCGGGGCCAAAGTCGAAGCCCAAGGGCTTCATCCCTGGGCAGTGAGGCCCAGGTTACAGGCCCCCCAGCTGGGGCTGAAGCCCTTGGGCTTCAGTTTCCTCCCCCTTCCCCCCCCGAAACACACCTGGAGCAGTGGGGCTCAGGCTTTGGCTTTGGTCTCCACCCCACCCCCGCCTGGGGTGGCAGGGCTCAAGAGATCTCACGCTTCGGTCCCCCCTCCTGGGGTCGTGTAGTAATTTTTGTTGTCAGAAGGGGGTTGCGGTGCAATGAAGTTTGAGAACCGCTGATCTAGTAGATCATTAGGTCCTCATTTGTGCACTACAGGCTGCTTCCCTGCCCTTTTAATAAATCAATTTTGTTGTGGCTTCTTCTAAGCATGACCAGCAAGGTGTTGGGAGAGATAGGGATTGATGCTGTTTATTGCTTATAGAACACCTGGATGGACTGATTGGTTAGGTGATTCTGGTTTTCTAATTACTATAGGAATAGGGTTGTCAAATCTTGTCTACCCTGTTTGATGGAGGTTTCCTTTTATTCTGCCTTTAATTAAGGGACTGGAGGGACTCACTTTTTAATAAGATATTTTAAAATCTGGGGAAAAGGTCCTCCTCCTCACCATTGATTAAGTTTTACTTTCTTGATACCTTTGATAATCCTACTTATCCTCTAGTCACCTAGAGACCCTTCCAAGAAAAACAGGCGCAGACCTGACTTTCTAATAAAACAAGCAAAAACAAAAAGAAAACTTCTGCTTTGGCATAGAAAGAAGGCATGACTGTTTTTCCTGTTTGAAAGTACATCCTACAAAAGAAAAAGTGCTCACACCTATTTATGTTTGGTTTTATTTTTCTCCCTTATAGATCACTTTCCAACAATATTTTTACAAAGTAGAAGAACCATTTGCCATCAGGCTATATTCCTACTAGCCTCTAGAAATAAACTAGGGAATAATAGAAGACAGCGTAATTAGTGTGTTTCTGTTTTCACTTAGCTGTGCCAATTAAGAGGATTCCGCTGTATTTACATACAAATACTTGCCTTTAAGACAGAAATTGTTTCCAGTTTGTCACTTTTTTCCTTTACTACTTTGTGGCTTTTAAAGGTCCCCAAGAAAGCATGAGTGAAGGGAGGAAAGAAGACTCTTTCCTTTTTTAATTAGAAATGTCCTTGGTTCACTCCCTCCCCTGAAATATTTAATATCTCTGATCATTATCTTCTAAACTCAAGAAAACAGTAGGTTTGAGTAGGAAAAGAGCAATGATGTAACTAAAACTAGACAGGCTATCTAAAAAGGGAGTACATTTTCCTAGCTAGTAGAGAGAAAAGATAAGATAAAATACATAAAACATAGTAAGATTCTTACTGGAAGCAAAATGGAATCGATGACTAATCCTGTTGCCAGCTGTGCCTTGTTATGATATTGTAATATGTTTGTAATATAATAGAAAATTTGCTCTCTCTGGAATTTTCAGATGACATTTTTTACTTTGGCCTTATTTTTTTTAAATAAGAAATAGGTTTTCAAACTCATCTAAAATGATATTTTAATACATGACATAACAAATTTGGACATTACAATGAGTTAAAATGAAAATATAGGTAACCTGTAGTTGCACTTATAAATTAACAAGCTGAGTCATAGACTTGGGACCCAATGCCACAAACTGTTACTTGCATAAGACTTCAGTGAGCCCCATCTAAGTAAGTTTGTGTCATCAGACCTAAGAGCCCAGTCCTGCTCCCACAGAACTTGTTAAGAGCTTTTGCCATTGATTTCAGACTTGCCTCTGGCTGACCTTGCTTGAATGTTTGTTCCTGCAGTTTGACTGCTGGGCATCACAAACTCAGAAATAGAGCTGAGTGAATAATTGATTTTTGAGTTCAGTGGTCAAAGTAAAAAATCTGGAAAAAAAAATAGTTTATTTTGAACCACAATTGATTTTTTTATTCCCCCCCCCCGGAAAAAAATCAGTTTTAGTTCAGAACTGTTTTGATCCTTTCAAAATTGTTTTCCTCATTTTTTTTTTATTTAGCCCAAACTGAATTCAACCCAAATTCATAAACTGCATTTCACCAGCTGTACTAAGCCTTGTCTACACTAGAGCATTTTGGTGTTGCAACTCTATATAAAGCACCTTGCATCCACTCACACAATTCCTCCTTTGGTGAATGGGCTTTCAGTCTGCTGTTGTGACTGCACTTGTTCTGAGTAAAGCTAAGCACTGTTTCACCCATCATGTTTTGCTGCTGTGCCAATATAAACAGGAGCTGTTACAGCTGCAATCGTACAGTTGGTCTTCCCATTGATATCCCATAGTGATCCTAATAAATGACATCTCCACAACTTCCTCCCCTTCTCCCCCTCCATACAGGCTAACGGTGCTGTTTGGGTGGTCCTGTCTTATAAAAGCACAGAGACCTATTATAAGTAGATTTTATTTCAGTTTTCTCATTAGTTTTTCTACAATAGTCTATACAGTAGGAGTTTTGTGGAAATGCCACATGGGGCTACCAAAATAACTTTTATTCCAAAGTTTGCTACAAATATGTGCAAAAAAGTCACTTTCCCTTGTTAGATCTGATTTCCTTGCTGGACTTAAGAGTTTGATCTAGCCTGTGTGTGTCTGCCTGAGTGGTGGGTCCCCAGGGGTGGTGCTAAATTAGTCTGGGGTGTGTGGGAGTGATGTGAATAGGAAGAAAGCAACGGTAGGGATGGGTTCTATAACTCCTGTTATCTTACTCCAACAATGATGGTTAAGGTGCATCCTCCTGTGGTTGAATTATGAACTTCCTCCCTTCCTTCCTTGCCACAAGTGAAAGCAGCTGCATACTGGCACTAGCACAGCTATTCTCTGCTTCCATGGCCACCTCATTTGTCAATTACAGGCATATGCAACCTGCCCTTATAGAAACACCAACAAATTCCCCAACCTCTATGTCCTTACCACTTTCATCATCTTGAGTAGCATGTTGTCTTCTGGTGAACAAGGGAATGTAGAAGCTTGGAGCAAACAGAAGAAGGGAAACAAACAATGAAAAAGAAGCTGAAAAATGAGATGAGATAGATGGATAGAGGCAGGAGAAACCAGGCACAGAAAAATACAAGAAAGGTGTGGGGGAGGAAGGTTAATAGGCAACAACTATGGTACCAGGGCCTGGCATCAGTGGATCAAGGCCCATAAAGCAATACAATGGAAGATGGTGTTTCTATCAAAAGGTTGGGAAGCATTGAACCAAATCTTGATTAATTCCCTGTACTTTCCCAGGAATCATATGTGTTTAATTTAATTTTTGTTAAGTATTCAAAGATTGGAATAGCTCCCATGTATGTTTATTTTACTGCTCAGAGACCACAGAATATGATTAACATGGGTTTTGTCTACCAAAACTGAAGTCTTTTTTATAATTTATTTTATTTTTCAGGAACATCCATCGCTTGGGCAACTTTCTGAAAAACTGATAGACAACAACATCAATGTTATCTTTGCAGTTCAAGGAAACCAGTTTCACTGGTATAAGGTGTGATAAAAGTCATAATTGCAATTGATTTCTTTTTAAAAAGTGCAATTTTAAGATTATGATTGTGAATAAATGATTGCATTTTTCATAGGATCTTTTGCCTCTGTTGCCTGGTACTGTCGCAAGACAAATAGAATCGCAAGCAGCTAATCTCAATGATTTGGTGGTAGACGCCTATCAGGTATGTTTCCCATGAAGATTATGTAATTTTTTTTTCTTGTTTGTGCAGTTTTCTTACATAGAATAAACTACAGCCTAAGGCTGAGATTTTCAACGGTGCCTAAGGGAGTTAGGTGCCAAACTCATATTGAAAGTCAATAGGAGTTGGGTGCCTGGCGCCTTTGAAATTCCTAGCATGAGGTCCATATCTGGTGAACATTGTAAGTGACCTAATCCTGTGATGGTTAGGATAAGTTCTCAGTTTATTGGTGCCTTAATTGCTCCTAACTGTCCCAGGGGATCCTTTGCACTGGTTGCCATGCTATTTCCTAGGAAGTGGTTTGTGGGTTTAGGTGCATTTTCTGTGTTTCCACCTTCTTTAACTGTTTTCTGTCACTTCTGCCTTCTCTAATTTTTTTCCTTTTTGGTCTCTCTTTATTTCTCCCTCTTAGTTTTATATTCTGTCTCTGTTCTCTCCTTTATCCTCTTCCTTTTTACCCATTTTGTTTTCCCACACATATGCTTTCTTTGTTAGCTGTTTTTCGCAAAACCAATATTACATAAAGGCTCAGAAATGTAATACAAAACTATAGACATTGCAACCGTGATATGGCTGTATATTACAAAAAAATTTAACTTGTAGGAGTTGGGAGTGTCTTATTTATTGATGTCCACTTGTGATATAGTCTTAAAGTAGGTTTTGCCATAGCAGGATAACTATGTTAAAATTGGACTTGCAAGGAGATCTCAGAGCATTTGCCATCTTTTGTGTAAGGAAAAAGTTTTACAAACCATTGTCTTTTGAGGTCTGAGGATTGTCAAGGCATACCAAATAAGTCGTATGTCAGTGCACATTTAGCTTGCAGTGCTGTTAAAGGCAGGCACTATGAAAGACAGACAAAATAGCGGGAGTTGAATTGATACAAATCAGTTTATTTTAATGAATTTAATCTGTGTGTTGTGTTTTCTCTCATAACGTTAACTTTGAAAGTTGATTTCCAGAAAACTTCCAAGATTTGTGCTAAACATCATTTGGGTAAGGCCACTGTCCTCTTTAGCATTCCATAGTATCAATGGATTATTTCTTGCTACACAGTTTCTGACCAGTAACATGGCACGTTTGTGTTAGTCATCAAATATCCTACCCCAATTTCTAGAAGATACCCCTGGACAGATACGCAATGAGAAGAAATGAAAATTTCACAATGTAACCTTTTATTTCATTGAAGATTCTTTGGGACTTCCCTGCTCCATCCACCCACTCTCTCATCCTGTTTTTTACTTCTCTAATATCCATTATTTCTCTTCTTCCTTCCTTCCTCCCTTCCTTGTGGATTTAACATGGTTCTAGCATGTGTGCTATACAAATACATTGTGAACTGGCCTTGGATGTTTTGCCTTCCTGAAAGCAAATGTTTTAATATAAGAAAATAAATGTTAATGTTAGATAGTGGGCCTTTTGCACTTGTGTTCTAAGCAGGGAAATCTGTCGGCTTATTTATGGAAAACACTGCCTGAAAATCCTTGGCTAAAAAACCATAGATGTGTCACTAATTTTCAGAGGTCACAAAACATGTTTTCAGATTCATGTAATTGATCTTCCTTTTATAACAGTGAAAATGTCCAATTAAACAAATATTTAAAACCCAAAAAGGGGAAATTATACATACCACTTTTGTACAGATAGTAGTAGCTTTAATAATCAGTTTTAATAAATCTGTAATAAACCAAATGCAAGCAATATTCCCTCTAAAATGAACAGGCGGACTCATTGCACAATAGAGCAATTTTTGATGATGTTGGGTTTTTGTTTCATACGATGGTAGCACTCAAATGCCCCAGTCAGGATTGGCTAGTTGCCTGCTTAATACCATCTGTCCTGAATAAATCAGTTAGTATAATCCAGTAGCTTTTAGAATAACCTGAGGCTTGTCCTGAGAAAATTTTTCCTAAGTAGATGCAAAATGTCAGAAGAGGAAACTGTCAAGCTAATTTGGAACCTTTCCTGCTAGATAACAATAGATGCATACTTGCTCTTTTATTTAAAGAGTGCTGTTAAGACAGCATTGTCGCTACAATAACCAGTTTTTGATACACACACTCATTAGAATAGGTTTTTCAATGGTCATAAATACATAGTCACAAAACTATGTAAAAACAGCAGGAAACTTGAATGTGAATACCCTAATCTTCTTCTTCAAGTGCTTGCTCATGTCTATTCCAATATAGTTGCATGCACATCATGTGCACCATTGCTGGAAGTTTTTCCCCTGGTTGTATCCATCCAGTCGATTCTGGTACCCCCTGGAGGGGCGCCTTCATGGTGTGGTATATAGGCACCTGCAGACCCTCCAAATCCTCAGTTCCTTCTTCCCATCCATGACAGTCGCTGGAACACTCTCGTTCTCTTGCTCTTCATGCAAATACTCCTTAGTGGTTCTCTGTAAAATAGAGTGTAAATAGTTCAATTAGTAGGTAGTTAGCAAACAGTTAGACAAGATAGAGTATTTGTAAGCTCCTGCGCCACGGCACCTACCGCCAGGGGCCCTGGGGCATGCCTTGGTCTCAGAGCTTCAAATAGTGTGCAACATGTCACAAGCCCATGCTGGTAAGCAACCCGCATGATAGCTGCCTGAAGTGCCTAGGAGAGAACCACATTCAGGATAAGTGCCGAATCTGTAAGAACTTTAAGCCCCGGACTAAGAAGAAGACAATAGACTACAATTTCTCTTAATGGAGGCAGCACTTCGCCCTTCATCGAAACCCAGCCCAGCACCGAGCACTTCCTCTGTCAGAAGTGCCCTGGCCTCATTTAGAGAGGCTCAGCAAGACCCAGGATCCCTGGCACTGGTTATACAGCACCAACACACTTCCCCGACTGCCAAGAAGTCAACCCTGGCTGGTTGGGACTGGACCCCATCACCAGTGCAGAAGTAAAGGACAAAGAAGTCGGACCGGGGACAATCCCCTCTGAGAAAAGCCACAGACAGAGTGAGACCTGTGCTGGGCCACTCTCATATGGGCAGCAACCAGGCTGCACCATTGACTTCAGCCACGGGAAGGGACCCGTCAAGTCCGGTGCGCATGGACTCCCCACCTAGGGTGAGCCATAGAGGTGACTCAGCCCTGGCCGTGTCAACTACGCCAGAGGCATATGAGGCAGTGAGAGGCCTTCTGTCCCTTCCAGTGCCTTCTTTGAGCCGAGGCCCGTCGGGTGCAGCCCCGGTACTGTAGGAACCTGTCCCACAGAGGCAAATGCTTGTCTTTGGCAAGCCAACAATGATGGTGAGACACCGCCTGGCATCTCACTCATCCTCTAGGGGCTCCACTCCTCGCCGATTACAGCCCCGGCGCCGGTCACAATCCCGGTGCCAGTCGCGACCCTGGCACTGCTCCCCACTGAGGTGCCAATCGTGTTCCTGGAGCAAATCACCATTGAGGCACCGCTCCTCAATGCGGTTCCACTGCATGGCACTGATGGGTATGGCACCGTCATGATCACTCAGGAGCGGGTCCTCAGGCTCCAAAATTCTTCTACCTCGCGACAGAGCAGCCATCAGGTGGACCTTGGGCATTCTGTGCCAGTGACCCAGGGGTTGGCCCAGCCAACGTGGCCACCTGCCCAGTGGCAGATGCCACTACAGTGGCCAATGTGGACTCCATGGGCAGTGCAACCCTACCAAGCCTCCCACATGGGTCGGTCCCACTTGGCGCTCTCAGAGATGAGGGTACCTCCACCTTCCCCTTCGGAGAGGGGTTCAGTTCCGGGGGCAAAAGTAGAGGAGGCCTAGGACACCCCCACAAGGGACCCACCAGCCACGGAAGACATGTAGGCCCAGATGACATTCCAAGCCTCTTCATCATCTTCTCCCAAGAGGCAGTGGCAGGTATGTCCATAACGCCCATGCAAGATGATTACAGGGCCCATCAGGAGCTCTTGCGTTGAGTGTTTCAGAACCTGAATGTACAAGTGGAAGAGATAGGGGAGTTAGCCCTGGCCTTGGTGGACATATTGACATCCTCAGGTCCAGCTAGAGTGGCTCTAGCTTTAAACTATGCCATTTTAGAGCCATCAAGGCAAACCCCCGCATCTCTCCAACCCACAGCTAAGCGAGTGGAATGAAAGTACTTTGTGCCCCCGAAGGGGTATGAGTACCTATATACCCGTCCCCAGCTGGGTTCCCTAGTTGTGGCTGCTGCAAACAAGCGGAAGAGACAAGGACAACAAGGATCCTCGCCTTAGGCAAAGGAGGCCAGGAAACTAGACCTGTTGGGGAGAAAGTTCTACTCTAAACAGGGCCTACAACTGAGAAGCTTGAACCACAAGGCCCTCTTAAGTTGTTATGACTTTAATTCATGGTCTGCCATGTTAAAGTTCAAGGAGCTCTTACCAACAGAGTCCAGATCAGAGTTCTCAGTTTTGGAGGAAGGCAATGCTGTAGCCAAGGCATCCATCCAGGCTGCCTTGGATGCTGCAGATGCGGCAGCCCGCACCACGGCCACAGTTGTAGTAATGAGACTGAGCTCTTGGTTCCGGTCCTCTGGACTCCCTCATGAGGTCCAGAAAACAATTCAGGACCTGCCGTTTGAGGGAAATTTCCTCTTTTCAGATTAGATGGACACCGACTTCACACACTGGCCCCAGCTCATAAACATTATAAGCCCCAACCTAAGGGTCGATTCTACCAGCCTCATCAACAGCAGAGGCAGGACTTCGGTCGGCGGAGGAACAAGGGCTTTAGGAGGAGGCATACACCTCATGGCCCTTCAACTTCCACGTCTGTGCCCTCAAAACAACCGACGGGGTCTAAGCAGTCCTTTTGAGGGTGCACCTGAGGATGGCACACCAGACCAAAGCCTGGATATTACCTCTATGTTTGTGGACCATTTGTCCCATTTTTACTGTGCCTGGATCAACATGACTTTGGACCACTGGGTGCTCTGCACGGTAGAAGTGGGATATACCCTGCAGTTAATTTCTTCCCCTCCTTCCCATCCTCCCTCCCTGTCTCTCTTCAGGGACCCTGAGACTTCTGGCCCAGGAAGTACAGTCGCTCCTAAGGGTGAGAGCAGTGGAAGTGATTCCTGTGGAGTTAAGAGGCAAAGGGTTTTACTCACACTTCCTGATCCCGAAGGTCAATAGGGATCTCAGACCCATCCTAGACAAGTTCATGAAGAAGTTGAAGTTCCGTATGGTCTTCCTGGCTTCTAATATCCCTTCCCTAAGATCCAGGGGACTGGTTTGCTGCCCTATCAGCAGTTCCACGAGTATTCACGATGTGCATGGCAGTGGTGGTGGCCTTTCTCAGGAGGCAAGGAGTGCAGGTCTACCCTTACCTGGACGATTGGCTGATCAAAGGTTGGTCGAGAGATGTGGTGGAAGACCATATGAACCTCGTACAGTCCACTTTCAGGAACCTGGGGCTCCTGATAAACTAGCCGAAGTTGACTTTCTCTCCTATTCAAAGGATAGAGTTCATAGGAGTGGTTCTTGACTCAAACCAGGCCAGGGCCTCCTTGCCGGAGAACTGCTTCAGGGCCATCCAAGTGATCATAAACAGCCTGAAATCCTTTACCATCACCAGGGCATGGATATGCCTGAGGCTACTGGCACATATGGCCTCTTGTACCTACGTGGTGCAGCATGCGCAGCTCAGACTGCGGCCTCTCCAAGCCTGGCTGGCATCGGGTGACCAGGCCATCACCCACTGGACAAGGTGATCACTCTTCCCTCAGCAGGAATGCTCACTCTCCAGTGGTGGCTGGACTGAGACACAGTGTGTGCCGGTATTTCCTTTACAAGGCCCACCCCTTCGATGTTGCTGGTCACTGACAATTCGGACGTGGGATGGGGAGCTCACTTGGGGCCCCTCAGTACTCAGGGCCTCTGGACACCAGAGGAATTAGCCCTACATATCAATGTCAGGGAATTAAGAGTGGTGCACCTAGCCTGTCAGGCATTCTGTCACAACCTACATGGCAAATGCGTGTCACAGCCACAATGTTTTATATAAACAAAGGGGAGGGGGGACTCGCTCCTCTCCCCCGTGCCGAAGCGCTGAGGCTATGGGAGTACTGCATA
Organism: Platysternon megacephalum; assembly: GCA_003942145.1. Classification (NCBI taxonomy): domain Eukaryota; kingdom Metazoa; phylum Chordata; order Testudines; family Platysternidae; genus Platysternon; species Platysternon megacephalum. The sequence continues at coordinate 107,138 of QXTE01000050.1, read as the reverse complement.
GTCCACTCCATTTCCCTGGAAGCCTCCTATCTACCAGGCACTCAGAACAGGCTGGCAGAACAGGCTGACAGATCCTTCACCAATCATCACGAGTGGTCCATCTGACCAGACATCTTGAATGCAGTTTTCCAGAGGTCGGGGTTTCCCCAGGTGGAACTGTTTGCAACCAGATTTAACAGGAAATGCCCCCAGTCCTGCTTGTACCTGGGGCACAGCTCAGGCTCGCTCTCGAATACCTTTCTCCTTCCCTGGAGAGGGAGGTTTCTCTACACTTTTCCTCCCATGCTGCTCATCAATAGGGTGTTACTTAAGGTAAGGAGGGACCAGGTGCACATAATCCTTATAGCACAGGCATGCCAGTCAGCCTTTCGGTGCTGCCGGACTTGATCGCCCAGGAACACAGATGTATGTTCCATCTGAACCTGGAGTCCCTACACTTGTTGGCCTGGAAGCTCCATGGCCGAGTGAGGCAGAAGAGGACTGCTCGGCACTGGTGCGAGCTGTCCTTATGGGTATCAGAAAGCAGTCAACTAGAGCAGCCTATTTGGCAACGTGGAAGAGGTTTACGCTATGATCACTGCAGAGAAAGATCCTACCTTTGGAGGCCCCACTGCCCGTTATCCTGGACTACCTGCTCTACTTGAAGAAGGAAGGTCTTGCGGTATCGTCCATCAGGATTCACTTAGCTGCGATCTCGGCCCCAGCAGTGAATGGACGGTCGGTATTTTCAAACCCGATCTGTGCCCAATACTTGAAGGTATTAGAGTATTTTTATCCACAGGGGTGCCAACCTCTGCCTCCTTGAGACCTCATCCTGGTACTGTCAAGACTGACAGGGCCACCATTCGAGCCAATGGCAACATACCTCTTGCTCTACTTGTCCTGTAAGACAGTCTTCATGGTAACCATTATTTTGGCCAGAAGGGTCTCAGAAATCCGGGCCCTCACCTCTGAACCGCTGTATACAGTTCTCTTCAAGAACAAGGTCCAACTTCGACCACATCCATCCTTCCTTCCGAAAGTGGTCTCTTATTTTCACAGTAGCCAGGACATTTTTCTTCCCAAGCCTCATGCTAATAGGCAAGAGCAGAGGCTACGGTCTTTGGACATTAGATGCGCACATTTTTACATAGAAAAGGACCAAGCCGTTCCGGAAGACCACTCAGCTTTTTGTCGCTATCGCAGAGAGGATGAAGGGGAATCCTGTCTCGTCACAGATAATCTCTTCTTGGATCACATCCTGCATCCGCATGTGCTACGACCTAGCTTAAGTGTCACCTCCGTGCTTGCTAGCACACTTCACAAGATCGCAAGCCTCTTCAGCGGCATTTGTGGCTCGAGTCCCGATCCTGGATATCTGCAGGGCGGTCACCTGATCTTCTATCCACACATTCACCTCGCACTATGCCATCACTCAACAGGTCAGAAATTCTGCAGCTTTTGGTACAGCAGTCCTCCGGTCTGTGTCTCAGGAAAACTCCGATTCCACTACTTAACTGATTGTTTGGGAATCATCTACATTGGAATGGACATGAGCAAGCTATCAAAGAAGAAAAAACAGTTACTAACCTTTCTGTAACTGTTCTTTGAGGTGTGTTGCTCATGACCATTCCACAACCCGCCCACCTACCCCTCTGTTGGAGTTGCCGGCATGAAGGAACTGAGGAGGCGGCAAGTGAATATATACCGCTCCATGAAGGCACCGCTCCAAGGGGCACCATAGTCAACCTGACAGATACCACAAGGGGAAAAACTTCTGGCGATGGTGCACCCAACGCACGCACACCTATATTGGAATGGACATGAGCAACACATCTTGAAGAACAATAGTTACAGAAAGGTTAGTATCCATGTTTTCTTTTTCAGGATTACTAGCTAACTGGTTGTACATATTTGGAATATAATTGAGTCTTTATATGGAAAATAATGCTTTATTCAGACAGACTGACAAGATTTATTCATTTCAGTTAAATCCACTCAGTCAAGCATGCTCATGTTTTAGACGCTAATGCATATTATATGTTGAAATGCAATGTAACTAAAAATTGTTTTTCCTTACAGAAACTAATCTCTGAAGTGAAAATTCAGGTGGATAACCAGATCCAAGATCTACACATTAACATAACTGCAATCTGTCCTGATGGAAGTAGAAAAACAGGCATGGAAGGATGCAAAAATGTGGCCTATAATGAGGAAGTATGTTGAGTTTCTCAGTCGCAACGGAATTGAGCTATTTATTGTATTTTTCTTAGTTGTATAGTATCTTCTAGAGCTTTTTTAAGACTGAAAATTGATTTCTGTGTTCTTGATCATCAACTCTCCATATTCTCCTTGGCATTATTTCTCCTGAACCTTATTTAAAATCAAAAGCTACTGTTTGTTCTCACTGATCTCATGGAGATAAGGTTCAAAGCATTGTTGTCAACCATCTAAATAATATTTATGAGGACCATTCCCCACAGCCCACCACTGAATGTGCTCATGTTCTATATGAAAGGTCTCTTCAGCTGAAGAGCCTTACAGATATGCAAGGAGAAGAGAAGAGTCATTAGAGGCAGATTGACAACTGCTTGGCCATGGCTTGGGGCATTTTTTTTCTGCTTCTTTGTTTAAAAAGTGTGTCCTCTACACATGCCCAGAGATCCTGGTAATTGGTATATTGTGTAAATCAGATTAAAGTGTCAATTTATGTCCATCTGGAACTTTATCCTCTAGTGGATGTAATTGGTTCTATTTGTGCGTGCATTTATATCTTTATTCTATTGCTTAAATTGGCAAAGTAATTTATTTAATTCATTAAGAAGAGGTCTGTGCTTTTTGGAGTGTAGGTTCAAGGAGTTCTGTTCCTCTTACCAAGTTTATGTAGCTTAGCTAAAGTCACTCATGTCTATGTATGTATGCAGTCACAAATCAGTGGATTTGCTGTGTGAAATTTAGAAATTACACCATGCTTATACACCATACAATCATACTTGTGTAGATTTTGTTTTCATGACTAGTTCCAGATGGACTTGCTAGTTTTTTCCTTTAAGCTCAGCTACAATGTTCCCACCTATGCTTGTCATAGGGAGTATCATTGTAATTAGTTCTGTTGTCTAATGTTTATCTGTTCCCTTTTAATTAAAAAAAAGCCATTTGATTGTAAAATATAGCAAATGTGGTCCAAAACCAGCAGCAGCTGAAAATTAGCCTTCTTCAAGAGGTTAACTTCTTAACCGTAAATCTTCCTTTCAGTATTTGTTTACTTGGAGAATGCTTTCCCTTAATTCTCACATTCCTTTCATTGCACAATCCTCCTTCCTTTCTCCTCCTACCAAAACACAAAACTGTTCTATGCTTTGGAAGATTCTGTGACCTCTTCAGGGTATAAGCACTTCAGCTAGTCTTTCTAGTAAGGCTGGTCATAATGTTTGGTGGTATTCATACTGTGTCCTAAAAGCATGTTACTCCTTTAAATGTTGTACAGTGGTGGCCCAGGATTTTAGGCTCATGCATCAAAAACAACACATGAGAAAGACAATATACCATGTCCTGCTGCTTGGAGGCACAGCTTTTCTCCTTGTTATCCATGTACAAATCAGGTCTGAGGCTTTCTTCAGTCTGGTCCCAAGATAGAGGTAACTGCCAAACAAAGTCTGGCTTTCTCCAGGTGGGGGTCAGAGAGGTGGGGGGGAGAGAAGAAAAGGAGAAATAATAAAGAGTTTTAGTTTCTCATACTTAGTCCAACTTCTTGTGTAATACAATAGTCAGTTTCTTATTTTCTGTATCTGGGCTTTGATTTGGAAGTCTACAGACCTAGTTACCTCCTTAGACTGGAGGAAACATTTCCTTCTTCCCTAATTCTTTTGCCACCCCTTCTTTCTGTTTATATTCCTGCTCTGATGAACACAGATGTGAGTTTTCCCTTTCCAATCAGCAGGCTGAGCAGCTTTTCAAAAGAGGCCCCTGTGCTTGGTTGCCTTCATAGGCAGTACCCTACCAATGAAAAAGACAAGCACCAAATGTAAAGGTTTTAATACTCGGTTGACCCAACCCATGGGGAAATATCTACTGCCTTCAAAGTTTCAAAAGGCCATGGATTTTAGTTCATCAGTGGGCTGGCATATCAAAGAAGATGGGTATCCCATGACAGAAGGACCAGAAGAAAAAAGGACAGCTCTGCATAAGTGATTTGCAGAACTACTACTGCATTTAGCTCTCTACAGCTGTATGTTCTGGGTCTGTCTGTCCTTCTCCTGCCCCCTGTTAGAATCTGGATAGCCACCAAGAGCTCCCATAGCCTTCTCTGCACCACAGGGCAAGAGTTGGATGTGCCCTGGGTACAGACTTCAGGCTGGTTCTTGTTGTTGTTTTTGTTACATTTGTATAAGATCCAGGGGGTTGGAGGGAGGTCTCTCCCATGCCTAACCACTTGAAAGTAGTGGGGATATATTGTTGAAGATTTCTTAGAGGATGGTCTTCTCCATCATCCCCTCCAGCTGGCTTTTTTGTCCGGTGGAAGAAGCTTTGATGAGTCCCTGGTTTCTGTTGGCTGATAGCGGGAATGAGTTGGCAGCCAGAAAGATCTCATTCTGTACAGTCTATAGTCCTTATTTTTTTCCTTGCTCATTTATAAGTCATGAAGGGAAGAATCTACCCATGCACTCATTAAGCTGCCAGCAACACACAGTGTTAAGGGTCCCAGTGATCTCATATTTTGCATATTGGAAACTAAGTGTATGTAGCAGAGGTCATGCATGGCCTAATCCAAGGTATTCATGCAGAAGTCCTAAAAAACAGATCAGATCTCCAAAGGAAACATGCATATGGTATAATTCAGATTGCATAGTGAACCTTCAAATATTTAATATTTTAACTTTGTTTTATTTGCTGAGCTAGTGTTGGTGAAATGCCAAAAAGTGTAAATGGTGTTACAGGCTTAACAGTGCAATAGGCATGTATATGTTGTTCAAATAAATACTTTTATTTATGTCTTAAAGTGACACAAAGGTTACCAATATGTTAACTCACTGATGTTAGGCTACTCTGAAAGGTTGATACATTTGTACTGTATTGGCATAAATTGTAAACTCTTCGTGGCAGGGACGTGTCTGTTGTACGTTGCAGAGTCCCGATTATGATCAAGGTTTCTAGGGGCTGTCATAATGTAAATAATAACAAGAGAAGGAAATTTCTAACGTCACTGTCAGAAGTTAGAAATAGAACAGCTACCTTTGCAAATGCTGTATTCCTTTGTTTAAATCTGCATTCTGCAGATCATTTACAATGCCTTTTCAACGTGAAATGTAGGCTGTTGTTGGTCTTGTACTATTGGGTTTCATTATGCTTGTTACTTTTGTCATTACTAAAATATGATGCATTCATCAATTGCTACTGTGTCTTCAGTCTTATTGCTTGGTAAGTATTATAAGTGGTATGATTTCTTGTTTAATTTATGATAGAATGTTGAAACAATTTACAGGAAACAATTACTACATTATAAATGCAGTATTTATTTTTTCTTAGGTGCTTTTTAATGTATCAGTTGCAATGAAAGGATGTGGTACAACTGGAGGAAGAAAATATGTGATAATCAAACCTATTGGTTTCAATGAAACCGCCATAATTAATATATATAAAAACTGTGCCTGTCAGTGTGAGGACAGTGCAAGGCACAAAAGAATATGTGCCGATGAAACTTTTCTCGATGGTGAAAGCACCCATTGCGAAGACACTAACTGTAGTTCCAGTGAAGATATGTTTCCTTTTGAGAGATGTAAGTTGCACCCGGACCAGCCCATCTGCAGTGGTCAAGGAGACTGCATAGGTGGAAGATGTCTCTGTCACAAAACCAGGCTGGGCAAAGTGTATGGCAAATACTGTGAAATGGATGACTTTTCTTGCCCATATTACCATGGAAACCTGTGTGCTGGTAAGCTACAGAATTTAAGTGTGTTTTTGCTCAACCATGTGTTTATATACAGTATGTAGTCTAACAATAATGAATATGGTTGTCAAACACTAAATGTTTCATTAAGTTAATGGTAGAGTGTCTGTAGCTCTGGAGACTGAAGTCCTCTGTTAACTACAGGTGTCTCAAAATCTCCTACACTTTTGAGATTGTCTGAACCAAAACCCTGGACTTAGACAATCTCTAAATTCAAGAATTTCAAGACTAAACTCGTACATTTTTTTCCAGAGATAGCTTATCCATGATACCAGTATTGTTATTTCTGTAAAAGAAGAGAAGCAACTTCTACATATGAGTCCGTGTGAACACCACCAAACTTTGGGAAATATCTTTCTGGATCTGATTTTGTGTCTCAGGCTCATCTCTGGTTATATTATGACATGGATTCCAAAGAAGATGCAAGTGCATAGCATAGTATAACTACAAGTCACCCCAAATTAATGCCATCAGACCTTAGGTTGATGTTCAATTCATACGCTAACAAACAGACTAAAGTAGCTCAGAACAACCAAGCGAAAAACAGGACAATGTGAGCAGTTTGAAACCAAATGAGCTCTTGATTTGGTACTTGAGACCTTCATTCCGTTCTTGGGGTGAAATTCTGTTCGCAAAGAAGTGTGAAAATGAAAATTTTGCCTGAGGCAGTAGTGTGACATGAATGCCGAAACACCATTACAACAGAAGCAAAGATGCAGACTGTGCCCAGTACCATTGTTATCTGTCAGCCAAAATTATTTTCTCTTTCTCAATGGAAGTAAAATTTAAATTTTTATTTTATTTTTTTATTTTAAAATAACTTAATATGTAAATATCTTTTTTGTAATCCTCACTGTTCAACTAAATCCATCCATGTATTTAATTTCACTTCACTGTATAGTGTCCAACCTGTGCATTGATGGTCAAACTTAGGTCACATTTACAGTAGTGCAAATTTAGAATTCCTCTGACTTCAGTAGAGTTATTCTGGTTTAACGCTACTGTAATTGTTGCAGTACCTGAGTAGGCTGCCCACACTGAGACCCTTTTCCAGTCCCTTGAGAGTGCATTTCTTTCAAGTGTCAGGCATCCACTTCTCTTTGGGATGAGATCTTGCAATCCAGCTGAGTTTCTGGGTTACTTCCCTGGTTGCCAGCCGTGTTATTTAGCAGGTTCAGTGAGCTTAGCACCTGCAAGATCTTTTTCTCTGGGCGCCTATGACAGCCTACATTTGTAATAAAAACAACGAGGAGTCCTTGTGGCACCTTAGAGACTAACAAATTTATTTGGGCTTAAACTTTTGTGGGCTAGAACCCACTTCATCAGATGCATAGAGTGGAAAATACAGGAGCAGGTATAAATACATGGAAAAGCTGTGAGTTTTCTTACCAAGTGTGAGGTCAGTCTAACGAGACAATTGAATTGATAGCAGGATACCAAGGGAGGAAAAATAACTTCTGAAGTGGTAATGAGAGTGGCCCATTTCAGACCATTGACAGGAAGGTGTGAGTAACAGTAGGGGGAAATTAGTATTGGGGAATTTAGGTTTAGGTTTTGTAATGACCCAACCACTCCCAGTCTTTATTCAGGCCTAACCTGATGGTGTCCAGTTTGCAAATTAATTCCAGTTCTGCAGTTTCACGTTGTAGTCTGTTTTTGAAGTTTTTTTGTTGAAGAATTTCCACTTTTAGGTTTGTTATTGAGTGACCAGGGAGATTGAAGTGTTCTCCTACTGGTTTTTGAATGTTATGATTCCTGATGTCAGATTTGTGTCCGTTTATTCAGTTTCTTCAAACCAAAGCATGTTTTATTTTGCCCAACAGGTACACAGTGCTTAGAGAAGTAGATTTAAAATAACTGACCTACACAAAAGTTCCCTTACCTAAGCTTAACATTTCTATCCAATGCTCAGGTTGGTCTGACTTGTTCCCCATCTCTGAGTTGGGAGAACCAGCCTATACTGCTTACAGCCTTCTTCACTGGAGACCTCACAGCCTGTCAGCTTTTTCCTGACACACCCAGGGCCGCCTCTCCCAGCTGACCCCCTTTCTCTCCCCCCCCAAAAAACCCTCCTTTTCCAGGGGCACCTTTTAAAGCATTCCTGGTCTTTTGATCTTTTAGGGTCTCTTTTGATCCCAGGCTTAGTCTTAGGAAGAGTAAAACATCCTAACCGGGATGGAGCCAGCCAGGCAAATTCTCCCGCTAGCTGGAGGGCCCATCCGTTATATTAATTCCATGGAAGAAAACCAAGATACCTGAGAGAATGTCTTACCTGTGTCGTGGTTTTACCTTTCCTGTTCAGTTCTGTAACAGCTGCTTTACAGCCTCCTTTGATATAGCTGTGTGCATTCAGTTAGGCAGCAATACAAAACAGAACACGAAAACAGACTTATAATGTATTCATAAAAATACATGTTCCCAGTTCATCACAGTAACTATGAACATAACTTTGCTCAGATGAAGTAGAAATAATAGTGTGTGATCATTTAAATAATTACAGTATTGTAATGCATATGCACAAGGGGAGGGAGTTAAGGTTTACTTTTCACTTTTCCTGATTTTTGAATGCCTAACTTTGCAACTTTACTGTTTTCTTAACATATGCTTTATATATTAGAATATAATATATATGCCTATGGTCTTCTTCCCCCTCCCCCCGAAAATGCAAAGTTTAAAAGTATCTTTAGTCACATTTGGTGGGAGGTGGGGGAGGAATAGACACTACCATATGTCAAAAGTGAAACTATACAAGTGTCTACAACATGGAAAACACATGCCTGCACACATTTTTAGCTGCCTCAGGCTCCCGCAGTTTCACATAGAAAACTCTAAAGGAGGTAAGGGCTTCTATATAGCCCTTGACTCCTTTAGAATGTATCCTTAAATTCCCATTGAATGAAGCAGAGCTCATTACATGTTGTTGTTGTTACTGTGTTCTAAATTAGATACAGACCTCTTCCATTTAGAACACTAGGAGATGGTTGTTATAGGCCTGTCTTTAAAAACAAAAACAAACTACCATTCGTACATAATTTTTTTCAAACCTTTAGAGCTTGGCCGAATCAAACTATTTTTCACTCAAATGAATTTTTCATCCCTAAAGACTATCTCCTTTCTAGATGTGCACTTTTTAACCCTATCTGCTTTAATGTGAGACCTGTTTAGAAAATTTCAGAATAACATTGTATGATGAGAACAGTGTAACTGCTTTTTTTCAGATTAAAAAAAAAAAAAGTAGGTATATATCATGCTGGGGAAATTTCAGCTTGAAAGGTGAAAATTTCAGTAAGTTATGAGCAAAACAGGTGCTTAGAATGGAAAAACTAAGTCAACCTAACTCATTCATTTCTGAGAGATCATAGAAAAAGGCACCTGAGACAAAAACACAGAAAGCCATTTTGACCTCAAATGGCAATACAACCTAATAAATAATGGGGTAGTTCTTCCCCTTACCCTGAGCTGCATGGACAGCGACAGTTATTTTTCTCCATGTCAGTATATCGGCCATCTAAGTAAGCCGTTTGTATGGTTTGGAAACAGAGTGCTGTAAAGGCCCTTCTTAGTGAGTTATTAAACAGACTATCTAAATAGCTGGCATACCCATGAGTCTTTTTAATAAGGGAAAACTAAGGTGACATTTGAAATAGAAACAACTGTCATATACAGTTGCTTATTAATATCTTCTATTCTCAACTTGAATAGGGATTTCACACTTCTAAATTTAACTCTAATCATTTCCGATTCTGAGAAATCTAGAGAATGGTAAGGATTTTGAATATGCTCTAGCCAAGACACGCACTTACTAAGGCAGATGGGGGTTTAACTGAACACTTATATACTCTCCGATGTTGCAGGCAATGGCGAATGTGAAGCTGGTAAATGTAAATGCTTTCGCGGCTGGGAAGGTGACCGCTGTCAGTGTTCACTATTGACAGCAAAACATTGCATGAATTCCAAAGGCCAGATTTGCAGTGGAAGAGGAGCATGTGTATGTGGAAAATGCGAGTGCACTGATCCAAGGAGCTTTGGCCGGTTTTGTGAATATTGCCCTACTTGTAACAATGCCTGTGACGAAAACAGGTATGTTTCTAATATTTGCCTTAATTTCCATTTTTAATGTTGCTGTCCTCTCCCAGAATATTCCCATGTAGATGCTGTATACATTAGAATTTTATTCTCAGTGTAACCTTACTTAAACATGAAGCTTTGAGTCTCAACTTGAGGCTCGGACTGTACAGTTCATCTCCAGCTGAGGTATTCATGCTGACGTGCCCAGATCCACATGCAATGCACTGAAACTTACTACAGGTAAAAAAAAAAAAAAAAAAGTATCCCATTAATTGTAGTCAAAATGGTTGTTTTATATATTTCTCCATAAATACAGGATTATCATGGCAACATATTTTTCCACTGCATTATTACTAAACTGGAATAATTTAGAGATGGTCTGAAAGTGGTACCTGCTACACACATCACTAACCCTTTATCAGGAAGGTTAAAACATAAAAAATAACGTTGCTGCCAATGAAAACAAGGCTATTCATAAGTGGTTAAGGGAACACTGTTGTTTTGGGAACAGAGTAATAAAGGAGGGTAGTATATTCATTCGGTTCCGAATACATCATCTACAGGGCTGGGGGGGGGGGAAAGTGCAGCTTTGAGTTTTAAAGATGAATACTTAGGGTGAGTAGTTCTGCTCCCATGTGCGAAGAGGTAGAAAGGGATCAATCCTGTTGCCATGCTTACCCTTGTAGAGAGACTAGTCACAACCCTGTCCTTGTGCTCTCTCCCCAAATAAGACAAGGAAGAATGAGCCTGGAGACAAAGGGCTTGTCTACAGTCAAAACATGACAGCAACACAGCTGCACTGCTGCATCTGCACCGCTGTAGCGCTTCAGTGTAGACAGAATCTACACTGACGAGAGGGCTTCTCCCATTGGTGTAGTAATCTACCTCCTTGAGAAGCGGTAGCTAGGTCGACAGAATTCTTCTGACAACCTAGTGCTGTCTGTGCAGGGACTTAGGTCAACTAAACTCCGCTACTCAGGGGTGTGGAGTTTTCACACCCCTGAGCGACATACTTATGCCAATCTAATTTTCTCGTGTAGATCAGGCCTCAGCCATGTGTCTCCCTCCGCACTAGCCAGCAGAGCTGGGCTAACAAGGGGGAGTAAATTCTCCACTCTTTCAAAGATTGTAGCAAAAACTACATGCTCCTGAAGGCTTTTGCCAATCTCTCAGGCACACTGCTTCCAAAAGCTCCTGCTGGAATGTTGCATCTTTCTGCAATCCCCATTGTGGGCAATTTAACCCTTCATCTAAAAAAGTAAAAGTAAGAATAGAAAGAATTGATATTCGTCAGTTGAATTCTGAGCTATTTAGTATACATGCTGTTGGAGGAAAACCCCAGACAATGTCTGAAGAGGTGAATGCTAAGACTTGGCAGAATGATGTGAAAATATAATATCTGGGTTATAGCTGAAAGTCAAAGGGAGTTAGTGCCCATGCCTTTGAACAATCTATCTCAACTTAATTAAAAAGTCAATTGCATTTTTGTTGTAACATTAATGATGTTTGTCTTCTGTAGTCATTTAAAGTTCAGTTCTACTCTGAAAGTAGTAGTAAAAATGGCACTACCTACTCCCTGTTTGTATTCAGAGTCTGATCTGTTGACATTTAGGGCTGGTCCACACTAGGGGCGGGATCGAACTAAGGTACTTCGACTTCAGCTACGCGAATAGCGTAGCTGAAGTCGAAGTACCTTAGTTCGAACTAACGCGACTTACCTCGCGTCCGCGCGGCGCCGCGATCGAAGTTCGCGGCTCCCACTTCGACTCCGGTAACTCCGCTCGCCCTGCAGGAGTACCGGAGTTCGAAGTAGCGTGTTCGGGGATCGATTTATCGCGTCCAGACAAGACGCGATAATTCGATCCCCGATACTTCGATGGCTACCCGCCGATTTCGGCGGGTAGTGTAGACGGGGCCTTAGTGACAACAGTAAGTTGTTTGCTACTTTACTTCTGTAGGCACTGCAGACCCAGCCCCGTGCAGACAAGGTGCTCATGTCTATTCTTCCTAATGTATCATCAAAAGAATTCCATTTGCAAGGCTAAATGTTTCCCTGTAATTATTCCTGTGCATCTCATTGAATGCCGTGAAAATGTGGTGTAAGGGGGAATAAGTGGACTGCAGGATCGTTATTACTATTGATGATGCATGAAAGGAAAGAACCCACCTTTATTTTAGTAGCTCATGTTGAGTTTGTGATAGCTAAAGAAACCACGGGGTAGATTCTGTGCTGCACCTCCTTAGATGTACAGCATGAAAGGTGTAATTCAGGGTCAGGGGAGGGTGGCTTTGAGCCAGCATCTGACTATTTTACTTCACTACTTTTCACCAGATAGTTTTGAAAACCACATTGGGCTAAAGTAGAGAGACAAGATGGGTGAGGTAATATCTTTTATTGGACCTGTTGGTGAAAGAGACAAGCTTTCAAGCTACACAAAGCTCTTCTTCTGGTCACTCTATTAGCTCTAGGTAGCTTGAAAGCTTGTCTCTTTCACCAACAGAAGTTGGCCCAATAAAAGATATCACCTCGTCTCTCTAATATCCTGGGACCAACTCGGCTAAAACAACACTGCAAATAACAATGGGTTAAAATATTGCAAGAGAGAGACAGCATGTCTCAAAGTTAATAAATAAATGCTTCAGTATTTTTCTAGCAGCAAGAGAACATTATTTGAACACAATAATTGTTCTGTTGATTTAATCGTTTAAGGAAAATGCAGTGAAGTTATCATGGTGGTTAAGTGCTATATTTATATGTTCATTTTCAGGAATTGTGTTCAGTGCCATTATTCTAACAATGCATCACAAACTACACATGACCAGTGCAAAACCTCATGTGCTTATATGGTGCATTATATTGATCCAGCATCAGGTATGTAAAAACCTAGATTTGCCTAATCACTTTAATAAAAGTGTGAAAACCATCAAAATTCGTAGTAGAGGACCCACACAACACACTAGGCATCACTTAAGAACCATTTAATTCTTTAAAATTGAGTATAGGACTTGGTATAGGCCCTCTGAATTGGGGTGAATTTTTCCCCTTAGTTAACAGTTAATACTTAATTGTAAAAAAGTCTCCACTCTTGCCTTCCCTTATGCCTTCCTCAGCCCTGCAAAATGCGGTACATCTTGACGTGTTATTTTGTAACAAAATTAAATCTGATATCATCCTGCTTAAATATTCGTATGAATGATGGATTTAAAAATTGGCACTGATGCACAAATATTTCTGTAATAACATTCCTTGCTCTAGTTAGCATTTATATTCTCCTTCAAAGTAGATTGTGATTGTTTGAAGAAAGTTTGTTTTGCTTCAGGGAAAATGAAAGATAAATAATAACAGGAAATGTGATTGGCAAGCATTGCTAAATCAGATTATCAAGATCCTTGAGAAGTTGCATCCAATAGTGAATCCTGCCTCAGTAATGTTTAAAGAAAGATTTACAGAAATTTATTATGGTAGCCATATGTTTTACTACTTCTCATATGTTTACATTATTTCACATTACGAGAGCTGAACAAATGAAGTAGAATGCATAGCTCAATGAAACATTTTAATGTGTCTTAAGTACACACAGCTGTAAGGTAATGAGGCTGTGTAAAAGTCTTTCTCTATTAATAAACACATCCAAAGCCCATTCAAGTGACAGGGCCCAAATGGCAAAGAAAATTACATATATGTAATCACTTTTTGTCAGTTAATAGCTTTACATAGACATTTTGTTTTAAAGAGGCATATAAAAGTGACAGTGATTCTATTTGGGATTTATGAGAAGGATCTGTAGATTTTTAAAACCATTAGAGGCCAAGACTATTGAGAGAAGCAGCTTGGTGCAGTGCATAGGGCATGGGACTAGGAGTGAGGAGACCTGGGTTCTATTCCTGACTTTGCTACTGACCAGCAGGGAAAGTGACAAGCCTGAGTTTTACCTTCTGCACTTTGTCTGTCTTGTGTGGGGCAGAGACTGTCTGTTACTGTGTTTTATGGTGCCTAACACAATGGAGTCCTGACCTCTAGGTGCTACTGTAACATTAAAGAATTAAAAAAATGTGACCCTATATCTGGTTCTTCCTAATTGGAATTTTTTTCCTGATAAACCTATTTTAAAAATAGTCTGCATATGGCAATCCGAATAATTATTCCTTCTTCATTAAATACTTTCACACGTACAATCGTTTGGGGTTATTTTAGGAATTTGGTTTAGTGAAGCTATGCTAAATTAATGTGCAGTGTTAAATTCAAACTTGGTTTAATGGGTGGCCCTTCTCAATATTTTAGCTTTACACTCTTGTTTTCCTTTTATTGCAGAATGTTTCTCTGACCCAAACTACTTTAGAATCTTTTTCATAATCTTTATAGTTACATTTCTGATTGGGTTGCTTACTGTACTTATCATCAGGCAGATAATTCTACAGTGGAATAGCAATAAAGTTAAATCTTCCTCAGATTACAGAGCATCTGCAACAAAGAAGGTAATTGATTTCAGAGAAAATCATATTCAGTACTTTTTTTTTGCTTGCATATAAGTGTTAGCTATTTGTTGCTAAACTGTATCTTCTCCTTCAAGGATAAGATGTTTTTGCCTACTGTTTGTACGAGAACAGTAACATACAGACGTGACAAACCAGAAGAAATAAATATCGACATCAGCAAGTTACGATTAAATGAAACTTTCAAGTGCGAGTTCTGAAGACTGTTTTCTGCAAATCTCTTTCCATCATTTTCTAATTTTAAAAAGCTAACTTATTTTTACTGTGTAAGAGTCTTGACTGATGCTATTTGTTTTTGTGGCATGCATTTTTTGAATACTGTAACAAACCAACATGTAAGCATGGTTACATAATGTGACTACGTTTGAAGTTATGGCTGCTGTATTTTATGAAAGAGAAATGTGCATTACTACTGTTCAAGACCATTAGTGTTGGTGTAGCACTTTAATGTAAAATAATTTATTTAGTTATGGCATAGAATGTAGATATGAACAGGGGGGACAAAGCACTGGTCTCACTTTACATGTAGCTAGTATTGATGTGCGCTGTGGGAATGGGCAAAACTGTGATTAAAATATTAACATTCCTATACATTATGGCAATAGATGGAGCTATTGGAGTACTTGTACATGTAGAAACGATACTTCTTAAAACTTTTATGGTTTTCCTTTCAAAGTTCCACTGATCTTCTCTGCTTTGACATCAGTTTATCTTCTTATAGTTACTTATCAAAAATAACTGGATTAATGAGTGCTTAGTTACTACTGGTATTTTTAAAAATCTACAGATTATAATGTCACTTAAACAGGATTTATTCTTCATATGTGATAAAGTGTATACATTTTAGTATTCCCTTTGTTCCAAAATAGAGACTTTTATATATATTTTAAGATATGTGAAAACTGAGTCAGTATAAAAAGGATAAGGAGGGGGGAAGAGTTATTCTAGTGTGGTTTTGTTTTTTTGTTTTAGCTGACTGGAATACGCTACATAATAATTAAACACACTGGCTAATTTCAGCTCTGGGGTTGGCAAGAGGAGCTGCATTGAAGTCAGCTGAGTTATACCAGGGCTGTATTTGGTCTGCTAGCTAATTTCAGTGTTTTGCCGAATAAGGGCTCTCTTCATGTGAAATATCTGATATGCCTGATTTTCCCACATCTGCTACTTTTTAGCTGAGAGAATCAGTTTGCATGAATCCTTTATTTAACCACCTAAATTGTTGTTGCGGTGCACTGGGATATGTATCCAGTAGGATGTGAAGGTGTCCACTTCAAAAGAAGAAAAAGAATACAGAAAAAAGGAGAGGAATTTTCCCATGAGAACTAGTTGAATTGACCAATGTAGATTCAAATTCTACCTTCAGAACTCGGCAAGATCCTTCCTAGATTCAATGGGACCAATATGGATGCATCTGAGGGCAGAATTTGTACCACAGAATAAATTGTGCAAAGATACTCCGCTTCTCTGTAAAACAAACTCTGCAACAATGGAGGCTGTCGTCTTGTTGCTATATGCCATATAAAGTGCACAGCTAGTAGTCAGACTGGCTTGTTTTACATTGTAATAAAGTTAGGAAGTCCTGGTAACCCTCTTTGAAATATGCACTAAAATTTAGTTGGCAAAAAATTATCTGAGATGACATATGTTATCAGTGCAAAATACTGATACTCAATACTAATCTGTGCCTATTGCAGAGAGTATTTGTTTCACTGAAACAAAGGGGGAAATGTCTTTATTTAAAAAAAAAGCAGAATAGACATGGTTGAGATACTTATAAGAAATGAGAAAAATGAATTCTCCCAATTCTGCATTCTTTCTGTACAAGTAAGTCCCACTGAAATCTGGGAACGCTGTGCATGTGAAAGGAATGCAGGATTTGGAATAGATAATCAGCTTTATGGGTTGTGTTTCACAGACAGCATTCCCTAATACACTGATCAAATGGAGGTTTGAAAAAAAAATCCTACAAAGACAATGGCTCAAAATTTCCATTGTCATTGTTCTAACAGCTCTAGATATCAGTGGTAGTCACTACATACTTCCCCTAATTAGCCACCTTTTAAACTCCTCTATTAAGTATTTCTATGTCACACATCACAGTAGTATGTGAACTTCAGTTCAGACAACTTAAAAATGTCTCGCTAGAAATTGGAATACATTACACTGATTTTATTTGTGTTCATGATAACCTTCATTTTTATTTGTTAATTATAGATTATTGAAAAGTATACTACAGTGAATCATTTCACCTTTATACTGTATTTAACTTGAATTATTTTTCTTTATACTGCACAGTGTGGGACTCAATCCTCCTCCCGTGGAAGTTAATGGGGTGATTACCATTGACTTTACTGGGAACAGAATAAAGGCCCATGTGAAATAAGCATACTTAATATTGCTCTGGTCACAACTTGTCAAAGAGAGGAGGAAACAGGGTACTGTCTGGATATCAGTAACTGTTTATTTAATTGAAAGATTTCATGTGCTTCACAAAAGATATGAACCTATTCTTTAAATAATGGAATATGATTTTTAATCTAATTCTCTTGGAATGAAATATAATAGCCCTTAAGACAACATATAGTTAAGTGATATAATTGGTAAAAATAACTTATAACTGTTTAAAATAACTTCTCTTCATTGTTCACAAGTGTCAAATTATGAAACAGAAATGGAGTTGGGGACTTCCTATACAGGAGAGAAAGGGGTCTTTATGGTAACATCTCCCCCCTACCTCCAAAATACAGGTCTGTCGCATTTTAGGCGCATTTAACATGTGCGATTTCAGCTTTATGTGGTCGGCAAAAACAAGAAAAAAACAAAACAAAAAAAGAGAAAAATAACAAATACTGTTTCTGTAGTGCGGGCGATTCTGCCCGCCATTACACTCAATGTAATTTTGACTATACGCGGTTTTCGCTTTACGCGCTGACCGCGGAACGTAACCCCAGCGTAAGATGAGACAGACCTGTACATCCTATCGCTGTTTCTCTCCTTCTGTTGCACTTTGTTGGAACTCCAGCTCTACTCAAATGGGGGCATGACCAGCATGTTGCCATCAGAACAGCTGCTCAATGCATTATATTCCACTCGGGTCAGTGAAACTTTGCAACATAAATTTCATTGTAAGCTGCTGCTGTCCTGAGTAGTTGTAACTCCCCCTTCCAGTGCGTTAATGTACCATGGAGGAGGTTACGAGTGGGCTACTGACAAAGAATTAGCTGCTAGCAATGCAGAAGGCCAAGAGCTAATCTTTAGAAGGCCTGTGGGGAGGTCAGACAGAACAAGATCCTCAAGGCGGTGCCTGATTCTCACTGATGGCTTCCCTGCATGAGTCCTTGCCTGCTAGCTGTTCCCCTCAGCCACTGGCCCTGCTTTTCAGAAGGGATGGTGCAGAGGAGGAATAACCCAACAAAAGCCTCACAATGGTGGGGATCTGTGCCCCCATTTGCATATAACCTTAAATGAGAAAGCACTTAGCCCATAATTCACAAGAAATTTGATCAGCACTTACGGTACTGTGGCTGTGCTTTGTGTAGCAGTTAATGTGTAAACAAGTTAGTTCTACATAGTTCATATCACGTTTTTTTCTCTATATATTGTGCCTCTAAGGTGTTCCCTCCAAACAAAAAATATAAAATTTGGCTTCAACAAAAGTCACTACAGCTCTTATGGGAGAAAGTTAAGCCCACTGAAAAATGAAACATTTCAAATAATTTGACAGTAGGCCACTCCAAAATATGGAACACTTCATTAAAGAAATACACACAGGTACTATATTTGTATTTTTAACTGGTCATTTGGGAATCTTTTTATTTTATTTGTTTTACTTTATGCCCCATAAGCACAATATTTACATGAGCATCTGCAGAAAAATTGTTGTTCCTTGTTTAAACATCTCTATGAATGGTTTAATTATTCTAGTTCTTAAACTAGGTACTTGAGCGTGGAGAGGGCTGAATCCTATTAATCTCTAACTACTTGTTCGTGTATATTTTAGAAAGGACAGATGCTTATGCAAAAAATGTGCACATTACTTCTGATTTTAAAAAAAACCACTCATAGAATTACAGTGACTCAGTGTCAATTACTTCCAAGCTCTATGAATACATTTATTATAGTGTCACAAATGAGTATGGGGAAATGGTTTGTTCATTCAGAAAATGTGCACATGATGTATGTGGAATTTTCATTGTGCCAGATTGAAATACTCTCATATATTCACAAGCGGTGTTTAAAGGGGACCTTAAAAAGAAACCGCATTTGTCTAGCCATACTTTACGTGTTATCAGTTATTTGAATTGTATTAATATTTTTCAGTGTGATGGCTCGAAAATCTCCTATGTAAAGTATGGTTTTGTATTAGAAGAAATAATTTTCTGTAGGTGGTACACACTGGGGAATTAGTTCTTTTTTCCCATACGTGTGTGATTGTGACTGTGTTGTTAACTACGGCAGTGAACCTGTGAAACTTACTTTCAGGCAACACCTACTCTTCCAACTAGCCACGTTGGATTTTATGATGCCCTTTAAGGCACAGCTCGGGGTTGAGGGATGTGCAGAAATGTACTGCCTTAGCAGGGGCTTGACAAGGCACAGTGTCTAAAGCAGGCAGAATGCATCCAAGAGCTTTGGGGAGCGAGGTTTGAGTGCAGTCCTAGAAGAGAGTACAGTATCCATCCTCTGCGCCCAACGTGTTCTGCTAGCCAGTGCAGGAAATCATGTCTCTTCCCAGATACTTTGAAGAGGTTAGACTGGCAAAGGCACTCACAAGGTATTCCTTGTGCATAGTAGAGTGTAAGGGCCATTTTGTGTCCAGCCCCTGCATAGATGAGGGGGCTGTTTGCACTCTCTGTACCTAACCCTGTTCCCTGATGTAAACACAAAGGGCAATGTTGGCAACTGACTAAGAAGGACTACTTGAGGTAGGGTTGTAGGGCTGGACCCTATGAACCTCAATTGTAGCCCATTGAAGTCAGTGGGAATTTTTTCATTGACGTCAGTGGGTTTTGGAGCAGGCCCTAAGTAAGCAGTACAATTCACAGTTAGAAAAATGCACTTCTGAAAGATACATCCGCTTTGATTTTAGTTGGAAATGCCAAGGTGTGGAGCAAGAAATTGTATTGATTCACTGCACTGTATTTATCAGTCAATCAATGCTGAATGAAACAAACTGTCCAATCAAATTAGAAATTAAATGTATCCGTAGCATTTATGCCATGCATTTGAAATATAAAAATAAGTTTTACATGGTAAACAATAATGAAGCAGTAGTTAGGAAGAATGTTACTGTTTTTAGCTATTGCTCTATATCCAGAACTCTGATAGAAGTCAAGGGAAATTTGAGTGCACGTACTGTACATTGATGTCAGCAATAGGTTAAAATTACCTAGCAGGAATAATTTGTATATAATGGGATAAATCAGTGCAGTTGCACGGAATGCAAGCTAGCTTAGAATTAGAGCCCAGTATATTTTAGTGGTGTTCAAGATGATTCTTTCTGAAAATAAATGTCCAGGAAGTTCTTTTGCTTTAGAAATTCCTCTTCAGCTACCATTTCCTCTTCGTTTTATTTTTCTGTTGCACACTCTTGAAACAAGGTACGTAGTTAGGAAAAAATGAGTAAAATGTCTGGCATGTGTTGATGTGAGTTGAAATCCTGTCCCCTTTCAAGCCACTGGGAGTTTTCATTGGGGCCACAGCTTTACCCCAGCTACCTTCGATTTTTTTCCTGTTTGCAAACACATTAGTTTTAGACACATTCACTGTGCTGAGATCTATTTCACACTTACTACTACTGTTTTCAAAAAATAAAACTACTTTAAAGTATCTCATTTAGCAAAGTAGTGATAAAATTACTAATATAATATGGGGGTTATCTTCATGTTTAATGTGCTGCCTTTTGTTAAAAAAAAGTATGTGGATATATTTAGATTTATCTTTAGATTTAAAAAGTTTGATACATAGAACATTTTAGGAAGGGAAGCAGGTTTTTAATATATTTGTAACTCTTATTGTTCATTTCCAGCTTGAAATGACATTTTTAAAATGAATCACTACTTAAATTTGTCTGAAAATGTTCTGACTATTTTGTTTAAAATAATATACTTTTGTAGCTGGTTATTCATTTCAGTTGACTACTAACTTCTATTTTGATTATATTTATTAACGAATTGACACTGTAGTGTACTGTGAGATGTTTATTTTTCTATCAGAGCTGTAACAGCTATGACATAGCATTAAGTTAATGCAACGTTATTGTACTTGCTCTCTAAAAAAATAAAAAAGCAGTATTTCATCCCTGTGGAGTGTCATGTTTTATAATACACTCATTGTATTTATCTAAAACTGATCTATGATGGAATAGGACTGTAGAAGGAGTGCTGGACCAAAATCTTAAGAAGCATGATTATTAGGTTTAGGTAAACATATGAAAGCATATGATGGTCCAGAACTCTGTCTGACAGTGTAGCTAGGAATTTATTAGCAAACATATGGGCAGCATTGAGTATGTTGGAATAGTATCTGACTCCCCTTTGGGCATGTCTACGCTGCATCTGGAAGTGGGCCTTCCTGACTTGTGCTAGTAGCGCTCCTGCTAGTGCTCTAAAAATAGCTTTGTAGACACTGCTTTGAGGTTGCAGAGCCTGAGCTCAAGCCTGAGCTGCAAAGTGTACACGTGTATTTTTAGAGCACTAGCATGAGACCCACTGGCACAAGTCTGTGGACCTGGGCTGGGAAGCTCACTAGCAGATGCAGTGTAGACATGCCCTTTGAAACATTGCTGAGACATTACTCAGTAAACTGTCTCTGAACCTCAGAGGAGTGTAACATAGCATAGCTAAGGGCATGAAGGCATGATCTGAATATTAATACGTGGCTAAAAATATTCCTCCTCCCTCTCTCTACAGATTGTTCCTACCCTGGGTAAGAATTGGCTTGTTGGGGTTGGCTTGGAATAGGGTTGTACTTTTGAGCATACATCTGTACCCTCATAGGACACAGTTATGCTGCTTTTCTAACACTGGCCAAAATGGTGTGTGTAAATTGTGAAAGGGACATGCACTTTGTTCTTGTGTTGATTCTGGTCATAATAGTTTCCCTACAAAATTCGATGCCAAACCGTTGACATGAAAAGGACTTCTATGCTTTAAGAACATACCTGATCAACTACAGAGACTGACAGGGGGCCAAGAAAGTCTAAATGAGCAGAGCTGTTTTCAAAACTTGCCCATGATGTGACACCACCAAAATTACCCTTTTTAGCTCTGTTTTGTTTCACATAATCACTTCCTACCCCTTAGTCATTCTTTCATCATGACCATAAATTGCTAATTCTGGCAAGAACTGTATTTGCTTAATTGAAAATAGCACAACAGTGCCGGGACAAGAATTAGCTTTCAAGTAAGGGCTGCTGTGTTCATGACAATCTGTATGTCACTTACATGAGCCCTTGGACTCAGCAATGCAAGAGAGAAACCTTGGAAATGATATAGGGCAACATAAGAAGAGAATGTTCTAAATGTTAAGAAAAGGAAAAATGTATCATTTTACCTTTTTTCTTTCTTTCAAAAGTTAGAACGATGACCACAATTTTCATAATTTCAGTGGAAGAGGACGAAGTTGAGGAACTGTTAGAGGCAAAGTATGAGCTATAGCAAATAAACTGATGCACCTACAAAGCCCTCTCCCCATTAACAACAGTGGTCCTGGTACCAAGCTATGTGGTGCACCTCCCAGTCCTCACCCCTGTTGTGGAATGATGGTAAATGAGCTTTATGAAGCCTTTCTCTTTTTCCACATAGGATGTGAAATGCAGCCATTAAACTGGACTATTACGCAGTTATTTGTCCACATAGTGATAGTTTTTGGCACCATTATAGCATATAATGTCTTATAATTATTCAAGTCATTCACCTCATTGCATAGTCAGTGACCCTAATAGGGATTAAGGTGGTTTGGCCCCAATCTAATGCTACTCATATTGTTTTGCAGATCCCCTTGACAAGAAAAAAGCTTGTAGTTCAAGCTCTCAGAAGAGGAGGGAAACCTACCTTACAGCCTCTAGAGCCTAGGGATGAAAGAGGCCCTGACTTCAACTACTTCTTTGACAACAGTGATGCAGGTGTACTCCCCTATTGTGTAATTTCAGTCTCTGCATGATTCCCATTGTGCTAAGGGCAAGATTTGACCCAGCATACCTAAAGAAGTGTAAGAGTCGTCTGTGTCTGCGTGAGTGAGAGAGAGAGCTGACCAAAATGATCTGTGTTAAAAAGCACAATGATGGTTTGAGTAAAGATCTGGAGTACGTGATGGCACTATAGCAACCAGAAAGGGATCAATGGTAGGGGGGGAAGAGAGGAGAAGAAGGTGTTATCGAGCTGAGCATTACTAGCAGAAGAGCGGATTTTGAAGGGTGTTGGAGGGTTTTATTTTGTTGATCTACAATAAAGAAAAGAACCTTGTAAATATGCGCTTGCAACCCTGGGTTTATAACAAAACATTTAAAATGTACGAAATAAATAAAACTTTAATTGTATAGAAAACTTGCCTGGCCTGAAACTGTTTGAGAGGGCGCATAACTTGTGGTACTGAAGCTGCTAGCTCCCGTTGATGCTGTTGGGAGAGAGTGCGTGTGCTCGCACGTCCAAAGAACTGACCCCTAAATGTTTAGCTAACCCAGTAAATAAGATCTGTTCCCCATGATGGGGAGTAGTGGGTGCACAGCACTCACCAACCTCTAATACCTGGACCCAGGGCCTACCAAGGCTGCATGGCGAGAGTGTGTCATGCTCCGCTTCAGCTCCTGTGCTTTCCACTCAGCCCAGATCATCATCTGGCCTTTAATCATTTTCTTGCCTTCAAACCAAACAATGCCCCAAAGTATGAATGTTGTTGTTCTGTAATGACATTAGTGAATGTAAATAGAGATGCAATAAAACTATTACCAGCAAAACAAATCATTCAGGTATCAGTTACTGAAGGGACGTGCTCCAATATACTTTTAAATTCAATCAAATTTTAATTAGCAAACCGAAACCAACACATTTGGCCAGATTCATTACTGCTGTAAAAGAGCGTGCAGCTCCATTGAAATCAACAGAACTGTGCTCGAAACAGGTCTGAATTTGGCTGATGGAGAATGTGATTTCCACCACTGAAGACTCCTCACTGAAGATATCTCTTCAAAGGGCCTTCTCAGCAATGTTGGTAATTATTTTTTTATTTTTGTGGTGAGAAGGAAGTCTATTGTGCAGGGCACAGTGACTCTCAAATAGGTCAACTTGACCTGCTCTGCAGCCACAGCCTTCTGGGTCTCTTGCAGCATGGAAAAGACACAGTTGTTTCTTTCGGGATTATCCAGCCTAAAATAAACGGGGATTCTCAAGCTAAATTGTAGTCTGTGGGCCCCATTGTTTCATGGCCTCTGCAATGGGTATGCCACACAATATGCACAGTACCCATCAAATACCGTAGTTGTGAGTGAGCATAAACATGCATTTGTGTAACTATGAAATTTCTCTGTATATCTGTGCACAATGGAATACATGGAGTTTACTCACTTACAGGAAAAAAATAATTTTGCATGTGAAAAGGGTACATGCATATTTTCCATGGCTCAGTTATTGGACAGGACTTTGAAAGTGTGACCTTGTATATGACAAACAATTAAGAGGTCAATGTTTTCTCATTCTTCTTCTTCAAGAATAGATATGAAGGAGAATGCTTATGCAGACTGTTCTGCAAACCAGCAGAAAGTTGAATTTCCTATTAAGAAAATACATTGTTGTAGGAAAGAGGGAAAACGGACCATCTACTGTGTTACATATTATCAAAAATAAAAATTAGTTGGATCAAGTTCCAGCCAAAGAACCAGGCCCTTTTGGTTTCCATGATTTTGTATTAGCCTTGATTTAAGATTTTCTTCTATGTTTTGTTTCAAGTGTCTCCAAAGCTCCAACGGAGAAAATTCTTATCCAGTGGTTGAAGCATGAAATTAGGACTTGGGAATTCTGCCTTGCTCACTGACTGTTCTCTGTGTGACTGGGCAATCACTTAATAAGGCCAGATTTAATTGCTGACCACCCAAAATACCAGTTGAAGTCAGTCAGAACTATCAGTGCTTTAGCACCTGAAATCTCGCCTCTGAAAATGGGTATAATGTAATTATATCTGATTTACAAAAGTGATGGCATCAATTAATATTTGTAAAACCTTCTGAGATCCTCGAATAATGTAAAAAGTAAAATTCTTACATATTTATTTTTATTTTGCAGACCAAAAAATGAAAAACTTCATTTGTTACCTAATTTGATGTTCCTGATTGGATTGGGGAGCATTCATTTGTGCTTCCCCACCCGCACAGTTCTTGCACTTTAGATTTATCTCTATTTGTCTCACTGAAAACTGAGAGGTTGGAATAGAACTACTTGAAACTGTAATGCAATGTGCAGTTTAGTAGTTCAGGTTTTTTCCTAAAAGGATCCTGCTTTCCTGGTTAGTTACTTTTTGTTAAGTATATTAATAAGAAATAAATATAGTCCTATTTTCTTGAAAAATAAAAATTCATCAAAAGGGCCATGCTTCCAGCAACACTATAGACATCTTCATGGGGCAAAGTGTGTTACTAAATTTAATTACTCTCATATGAGCAATTTGATGCTGAATAGTAGTGACCTAGTTCACATGGAATTTAAGTACCTTAACTTGCCAAATTCTTTCTGCTTATTTGATCAGTACCTGGTTACTATGTCTCTCTTAGTGTAATGTGCATGTTTGCCAGCAAATTGAAGCCTGCAGTGGCCTTTGAGATAAAGGAATTATTATTCTTTTGCAAACTTTGGCAGTGAAGGCAGTGTTATAATTTTGTTATGACTACTGTGCCTGGATTACTGCAGTTATATCCAATGTAAAATCACAAGTGACACTCATAAGTAGGTATCCCTAAAACATCCAGAATAAACTCTAAGTGAATCAGAAATCTCAGTAAACCCAAAGATTATGGTATAAAGTAAGACTATTAAATAAAGTGTTTTGTTTTTTTAATTAAATCACTGTGAAATGTCTCTTTGGCTGATTATAATACCCTTTAAAATATGCAGATTAATATAGACCAATATAATATTTCACCTTCCTATAGCACCTTTCATCATACAGGATCCCAAAGCATTTCACTCTTTATAGAACAGTATGCCAGTATTATACAGTAGGGGTCCAAAACACTGTAGCGTATATTAGTGATACTGTACTGAGAAATGGATAGGCGAGAAAAAGAAAAAAACCCAGAGGGCTGATGGTGCTCACATGAAGGGGAAATCTCAGCCCCATGCAGAAGGCCCTTAGAAGATTCTCTGCAGTCCAAACCAGTGAGGCTTCATAAAGGAATTAACTTGGGGCTAAAGTGTGGAGGCCCTCGCAAGGTGAGGCAATACCATCCTAAATACAAATCCTAATCAATATGTTTCCACTTTTGTTTTACTTTGAGCATGAAAACAATGGGAAGGGGCAGCTGAGGGCTTGCATTTATGAAAGTCTACTTAAAGGGCCAAATCCTGTCCATTTGAAGAAATAAGTAAATTCCGCACAATGACATCTAAAACAAGAGACCATATTCTGCTGATAGGCATGTACAAATCCCTCTAAATTCAGTGGGAATTGCACATGCATAGCTGAAGGCATGGTTTGGCCCATAGTGATCTTCTAAAAGCTAGCCAGCTCTTTATCTTGCATGTTTTTCTCATAACATACATCATTTTGCGTCCCAGAGGTGCCGGTGTCGTTTCATCTGGTGAAATTACAGTGATCATCTGCCTTATTGGGAATATCTTTGAAGTATAATTATTATAAGTATTATGTTTCTGAAGAAAGACCTAGGTCCCAATGGATAATCTGAAATACAACTCCACAAGCTCACCTCCAGCCAAAAACATTACACATCAAAATAAGACCAAATGTTGTTTGCTCCAATTCCAGCCATCGGTAGCCAGCTGTGCGTGTAGCTCACCCCTCTCATAAGTAAGGTCTTGCCTGCACTGGAGATCTGTCCTTATTTCAGCTATCAGTGGCCAGCCACTGATATAGTTGGTCAGTTTCAGCAAAGATAAGTGCCACTGGTGCAAATAGTGGCTTTGCTTGTCTCCATTATCTAGGCATGGCCCAATATCTGAACAAATACTTTGCCTCAGTCCTTAATGAGGCTAATGAGGAGCTTAGGGATAATGGGAGGATGACAAATGGGAATGAGGATATGGAGGTAGATATTACCACATCCGAGGTAGAAGTCAAACTCGAACAGCTTAATGGGACTAAATCGGGGGGCCCAGATAATCTTCATCCAAGAATATTAAAGGAACTGGCACATGAAATTGCAAGCCCACTAGCAAGAATTTTTAATGAATCAGTAAACTCAGGGGTTGTACCGTACGACTGGAGAATTGCTAACATAGTTCCTATTTTTAAGAAAGGAAAAAAAAGTGATCCGAGTAACTATAGGCCTGTTAGTTTGACATCTGTAGTATGCAAGGTCTTGGAAAAAATTTTGAAGGAGAAAGTAGTTAAGGACATTGAGGTCAATGGTAATTGGGACAAAATACAACATGGTTTTACAAAAGGTAGATCGTGCCAAACCAACCTGATCTCCTTCTTTGAGAAGGTAACAGATTTTTTAGACAAAGGAAACGCAGTGGATCTAATTTACCTTGATTTCAGTAAGGCATTTGATACGGTTCCACATGGGGAATTATTAGCTAAATTGGAAAAGATGGGGATCAATATGAAAATTGAAAGGTGGATAAGGAACTGGTTAAAGGGGAGACGACAACGGGTCATACTGAAAGGTGAACTGTCAGGCTGGAAGGAGGTTACTAGTGGAGTTCCTCAGGGATCGGTTTTGGGACCAATCTTATTTAATCTTTTTATTACTGACCTTGGCACAAAAAGTGGGAATGTGCTAATAAAGTTTGCGGATGACACAAAGCTGGGAGGTATTGCTAATACAGAGAAGGACCGGGATATCATACAGGAAGATCTGGATGACCTTGTAAACTGGAGTAATAGTAATAGGATGAAATTTAATAGTGAAAAGTGCAAGGTCATGCATTTAGGGATTAATAACAAGAATTTTGGTTATAAATTGGGGACACATCAGTTGGAAGTAACAGAGGAGGAGAAGGACCTCGGAGTATTGGTTGATCACAGGATGACTATGAGCCGCCAATGTGATATGGCCGTTAAAAAAGCTAATGCGGTCTTGGGATGCATCAGGCGAGGTATTTCCAGTAAAGATAAGGAGGTGTTAGTACCGTTATACAAGGCACTGGTGAGACCTCATCTGGAATATTGTGTGCAGTTCTGGTCTCCCATGTTTAAGAAGGATGAATTCAAACTGGAACAGGTACAGAGAAGGGCTACTAGGATGATCCGAGGAATGGAAAACCTGTCTTATGAAAGGAGACTCAAAGAGCTTGGCTTGTTTAGCCTAACCAAAAGAAGGCTGAGGGGAGATATGATTGCTCTTTATAAATATATCAGAGGGATAAATATCAGGGAGGGAGAGGAATTGTTTAAGCTTAGTACCAATGTGGACACAAGAACAAATGGATATAAACTGGACATTAGGAAGTTTAGACTTGAAATTAGACAAAGGTTTCTAACCATTAGAGGAGTGAAGTTCTGGAACAGCCTTCCAAGGGGAGTAGTGGGGGCAAAAGACATATCTGGCTTCAAGACTAAGCTTGATAAGTTTATGGAGGGGATGGTATGATGGAATAGTTAGTCCTCATCGAAGGTCAATTGGTGTCTAGGACGGCACTACAAGCGTCCATGAACATGGCTGATCCAGCAGCCCGCACCACTGCAGTGGTGATGCACCAGTCTTCCTGGCTCTCGGCATCTGGTATCCCCAAAGATTTGCAGTCCAAAGTGGAGGATCTCCCCTTTGACAAAGATAAACTCTTTTCAAAAAAAAAATGAAGCCCTTCACACTATGAAAGACTCTAGAGCCACTTTGCGCACATTGGGCATATACCCTTCATCCCCAGGAGACCACGGTATCAACCTTATCAGAGGCCCAGCACACAACAATATCCCTGACCTTAGTTCAGACTGTATGACACTGGGAAAAACCACAACAGACCTCATAGGCACAGGCAAAACCAGGCGCAACCAACTACTCCCCACCATCGGGTAGCAAACAGTTTTGAAGTGCTGACGGGGGTCTGCGCAAGCACCCCTTGACTCCGCCGCCTATTTGCCCATTTTGCTACCGCCTCCAGGCTTTCCACCATGTCTGGCAACAGATCACGCAGGACTGCTGGGTCCTGGAAATAGCTCAGTCAGGTTACTCCATCCCTTTCCTATCTCCCCCGCCCACCCTTTCCCCTTCCCCGTCCCTTTTAGGGACCCATCTCACGAGCACCTTCTCTGCGTGGAGGTGGCTCATCTTCTCCACCTAGGTGCAGTCAAACATGTACCGATGCAACATTGGGGAAAAGGATTCTACTCCCACTACTTTCTAACCCAAAAGAAAGGCGGGGGTGAAGACCTATATTGGACCTACACTGACTGAACAAGTTTGTACATGTACAAAAATTCAAGATGGTCACATTGGACACAATAATACCCGCACTGGAACAAGGGGACTGGTTCACAGCCCTCGCCCTACAAGACGCCTATTTCCATATATCCATTCATCCAACCCAGCAGACATAGTTTCTGCATAACTCTGACTCCGCCACCGAATGTATTGGCCTCCCTACATTGGGCACAAAACCAGAGAACCTGTGCATGGGTGTTCCCTTCCATCCACACTCGCCAGTACTCATGCTGACCCAGACGCTTCCCAGATAGATTGCGGAGCACACTTAGGTGACCACAAGGCACGGAGCCGCTGGTCCCTATCAGAGACACATCTGCACATCGATCTCCTAGAACTCAGAGCCGTCAGGCAGGGAGGAGCACAATCTCACTCCCTAAGCACAGCAGCCATTAAACTATGGAATTGGTGCATACAACATCACATAAAAGTCACTGCTTCCTACCTGCTTGCATGTCACAACACTACCGCCGACACACTCAGCAGACACTTCTCCGAGGAACACGAATGGGAATTACATCCCACGATACTCTGACAGCTCTTCTCCCACTGGGGCACTCTGTCGATAGACCTGTTTGCCACTTCTCAAAACTGCAAATGCCATCTATTTTGCTCCAGAGCGGGACTCAGAAACGCATCTCTAGGGGATGCGTTCCTCATTCCTTGGAACAACTTCCTCA
Organism: Platysternon megacephalum; assembly: GCA_003942145.1. Classification (NCBI taxonomy): domain Eukaryota; kingdom Metazoa; phylum Chordata; order Testudines; family Platysternidae; genus Platysternon; species Platysternon megacephalum. Next base: position 77,374 of record QXTE01000050.1, on the reverse strand, counting down.
TGTACGCTTTTCCACCGATTCCACTCATACAGAGGGTTCTACACAACATCACAGAGGACAAGGCCCAGGTCATACTTATTGCTCCAGCTTGGCCCAAGCAGACATGCTATCCTTACCTGCTACACATGTCCATCCGTCCTCCCCGGACTCTCCCCGACAGACCAGATCTCCTCTCCCAGAACTGCGGTTGGCTTCTTCATCCACAGCTCTGGAAACTCCATCTGATGGCGTGGTTCCTTCATGGTTTCAACCCCATGAATTAGCCTGCTCGGAACAGGTCCAACACGTCCTCCTGCACAGTAGAAGGGACTCCACTCCTAACACTTACCTGCAAAAGTGGAAATGCTTCTCCATCTGGTGCTTCCACAGATGCCTAATACCCCAGACTGCTACCCTCTCTGACATCTTAGACTATCTTTTCAAACTAAAATAGGATGGGCTTTCGCTCACTTCTATCAGAGTACACCTCGCGGCCCTTATCATCTTTCATGACATTCTGAATGGCTATTCACTTTCGCCCACCCCACCATCCTCACGGGCCTTCAAAATCTCTACCCTGAGATTCATTCACCAGTAGCCTTCTGGAGTCTCTACTTAGTTCTCCGCACTCTTATGAAACCCCCTTTCGAGCCCCTGCCCACCTCATCCCTGCTCCACATGTCCATGAAAGTGGCTTTCTTGGTTGCCATAACGTCAACAAGAAGGGTTGGTGAAATAAGCGCCCTGATGGCCTATCCTCTTACAGTAACTCCTCACTTAAAGTCATCCCGGTTAATGTTGATTCATTGCTGATCAATTAGGGAACATGCTCATTTACAGTTGTGCAATGCTTCCTTCTAACGTCGTTTGGCAGCCACCTGCTTTGTCCACTGCTTGCAGGAAGAGCAGCCCGTTGCAGCTAGCTGGTGGGGGCTTGGAACCAGGGTGGACCGGAAGCCCCCCTATCAGCTCCCCCATCAGCTCCCCACTCCCCTAAGTTTCCTGTGCTGCAGCCGCCCAGCAGGCTATCAAGGCAGTTCAGCTGTCCCTCCCACCATGCCATGTGCTGCTCCTGCCCTCTGCCTTGGAGCTGCTCCCAGAGACTCCTGCTTGCTGTGCAGGGGGGGAAGGAAGGGAGCCAATGTCAGGGTGTCCCCTTCCCCCCTGCTCCTGCACCCTGCTTACCCTTTCTCTATATAGAGCAGGGAGGGGACACGGACGGAGAGAGACAGAGAGAGCTTGGGGCAGCAGCTGCTTCACTGATCCACTTAAAAAGACAATGCACTTAAGAGTGGGTCAGCTTACTTAAAGGGGCATTGTGCGTCTCTCTCTCTCTCCCACACACAAGGTGTGTGTCTGTCTCTGTCTCTGTCTCCTGTCTCCCCTCCCTCGTATTAGTGCTGTCTTGTGTGAGAGGCTACATTAACAACAATGTGTTAACCCTTGGGGGCTCAGCCGAGTGCTAGTTCATCATTTAACAGCAAGGCATTCCCTGGGAAATATCACTCTCTCTTCCACCCTCTAACTTCACCACCTCAACCAAGCTTCACAGTCATCATAGCTGTGAACAGTATTAAACTGTTTAAAACGTATACTGTGTGTATATCTATATAATATATAGTTTTTTGTCTGGTGAAAATTTTTTTCCTGGAACCTAACCCCCCCATTTACATTAATTCTTATGGGGAAATTGGATTTGCTTAACATAGTTTCGCTTAAAGTCGCATTTTTCAGGAACATAACTACAATGTTAAGCAAGGAGTTACTGTACACCATTTTCTCTAAACACAAGCTTACAATACAAACCCACCCCAAATTCCTCCCCAAGGTGGTGTCTACCTTCCACCTTAACCAGTCAATACACTTACCTGTATTCCATCCCAAAACTCACACGACTCCACAGGAAGCTGCATTACATACCCTCAATGTCCGAGAGGCTCTTGCATTCTATCTTGACAGAACTAAACCATTTCGTGAATCCCCTAGACTATTTGTTTCTACTACCAAGAGATCAAAGGGTGACGCTATCTCTAAGCAAAGACTCTCCAAGTGGATCTCGGTCTGCTATCAGACCCAGAATGTTCAACCACCAGAGGGTGTTAGGACTCATTTTACTAGAGCAATGTCAACATCCATTGCCTTCCTCCACAACGTACCTGTTACAGACGTATGCAAGGCGACCACATGGACATCTGACCACACATTTGCCAAACATTATGCTATCATGGGATACCACAGCAGACACCATAGTCGGCCATATGGTACTGTCTACCATTGTCCCTCACACAACTCCAAAATCCCACCAACCATAGTGGGTACTGCTTCACATTCACCTAGAGTGGAGCGCCCACAGGGACAGCACTCGAAGAAGAAGAGAAAGTTACTCACCTTGCAGTAACTGAGGTTCTTCAAGATGTGTGTCCCTGTGGGTGCCCCACTCTCCACCCTCCTCCCCTCTACTTTGGAGTACTAGTATGATTTCTCTACGGTGGAGAAGGAACTGAGGAGGGTGCGGGACGCACGCGCTCAGGAAGATTCCAACGAAATGGGAGATACCAACTGAGCGCGTGTGTCCTGACCAGGCACTGCTACCGAAGATCTCCAATCAACGGCGCCAGGACACACCGTCATCTAGAGTGGAGCACCCACAGGGACACACATCTCGAAGAACCTCAGTTACTGCAAGCTGAGTAACTTTCTCTTTCTAACTTGAATTTGTCTGCACTTTTTAGTGGTGTAATTCCATCAGCACTAGATGGTGAGGTTGTACCATATCAGCATGGTTAAAGCACCAAAACTTTCTACTGTAGACAAGGCCTAAAAAAGTCTATTTTCTCCTCTATCTGTGCTTAAATCTGCATATACCAATGGGAGAATTTAAAAATCAAACTTTACAATCAGAACGACATTATTTTAACTATTTTTATTTGACTTGTCTATGTCTTGCTCGATTTTTATACAAGCAAACTCGTGTGTGTGTGTGTGTGTTACATTAAAAGAACATGTAATTGATATATATATATAGCTAGCAAGTTCTCAGCCCAAAGAAACCCAAAGCACTTTTACAAATTATAAGCCAAATTCTGCTCTCTGTGACATTAATTTATAGCAGTGGTTTACAACCTTTTTTCATTTGCAGACCTCTAAACAATTTCAAATGGAGGTGTAGACCCCTTTGGAAATTTTAGACATAGTCTTCGGACCCACAGGGGTCTGCAGACAACAGGTTGGAAACCACTGATCTATAGCAACACTGTTGTCTTCAGCTGAGGTATGCCTGGATATAATGCCTGTGTCAGGGTGTTTTTGTTTGGGTTTTTTTTGTTTGTTTCGGTTTTTTGGTTTATTTTAACAGAAATTATTTCACCCCCTACTCAAATGCAGATGTTTATATATTGGACTGCAACAGCTGTTTATGCAAAGTAACACTACACAATACTTCAGGACAGGACGATATGAAGAATTGCTTATCCAGTTGAAACTGCAGATGGAATTTAAGTAGCTAGAATGTAATTACACATAGTGAAATGTAGGGAGTACACTGGGCTTAACAACTCTGATGTTGAGAAAACTGATATTGACTCTTTAATGAGCACAAGTGGTAAGGGCCATAGCTTTTCATCTCATCAGCACAGTGTCCCCTACTGCTCTGCTAGTGGGACATTTTGTGCAATAGTACTGACTCAAAGGGAAGAATGCCACCTACACTAACATCACTTCCTACTGAATGATGGGTTTTCTTGGTGGCTTCTCATTGAGGTGTTAAACAGGACTTGACCCCATTAAGATCTGGGGAGGTCACAATCCAGGATGGTATGGCTGCAGGCCATAACTAACATGCACTGAGCAGACTCGGAAAAAACAGTTTAGTTTTTCCATGTAGAAACCTTGGGCAAGTCACAATAGAAATCAGAACTGCGTATGTGTTGCCCAAGGTCATAGAAAAGTGATTTTTTTTTTCAGGGCTTCTGCAACATTGCTTGAACTATTGTAGTGTAGAAGTAACATCTTGCTTATTGAAATGGAATTGTAAGGGGCAAACCCTTCTCATAAAATTCAGAGGTGAAAGCAACTGCACCTGTGTAATTGGGAGGAAGTGTTGGGCCTTTAGTTGCTGACTGATGGTTTAAAAAAAAAATCCATTCTGGCAGAGAAAAGTATAAGTACAAGAAAGTTTAATCCATTGTACAACATTTTATTCTATTTAATCATCAAATTACAGGGTAAAAGCTACCTTTAATTTTAAACACAAGACTCCAACACAGGAGTTCTATAAACTGTGTACAACACAGTACCGCTTAGAGTAGTGTTAAACAAAGAGGCACTCAGATACAACAGCAATTATGGTGGTATAATTCCCTCAACAGACAAACAGAACATGGATATATTTTACAAAATTAATATAGTTTGTTTTAAAGTGAGAGGCTGATGGACAATTTAAACTGAAACTGGACTAATTTTAATTCCGTATTTTGAATAAAGTAAAGAACTCGGTGAATGACATATGTCAGTGCGGTACAGTGGAGGAGTCCTCAGTTTACTGTTTATTTCATAATGTATAATACTAACACTGGGTACGGTGAGATGGGAAAAGATTTTTAATTGTATTTAATTTCTCGGTGACTGTGTTTTACTTGGATTTATTTGTTCATTTAAATTCCATTTGACATATCGGGAGAGGAAATTTTATGACAAAGGAAGAGGCTAGGAGTCCAAAATTAGTGCACAAGCTGAACGTATCCTGGAAATGTGTATTATTAGCCCGATTTGTATATTAAGTTGAACCTTCCTCTTCGTATTTTAAGATGAATTGGACCAAATTTCCAAACATGGATGCAATGGCCACACCTGCCAAAAATTGCTCTTGCGTGTACTCCTGGGTAGCTAGAGTAGGTGTGTGATCCCATGGACTGCATGTGCAAATGTGGGATTTGGGCAGGTGCCAAGTATATTTCCTTTTCATGGCCACATTTTAAAGGGTGAGGCCCACATTCCATCTTTGGACATTTGATTCACTACAATAAGCCATCAGACCATGGCATTTGCTTTATTAAATTACTTGATATGGGGACATGATAGAATTCAAGATTGCAGGTGAAATTTCTGGTCTTGTGATGAAACTTCTCAGAAATAGAATCCTTTTCACAAACTGATTGCTGAAAAAAGTGTTTCTCCTTTTATTTTTGGGAACACAACATTCTTTGTATTGGTGAGGTACATGTCCTAAAGTCATCTAACACTTTGTATTATAACTAAAGCTGGAGAGTGTTATCCCAGCTCCCATTAAAGTCAATGGCATATCTCTCATTGACTTGCAATGACCTCAGGATTTCACCCAAGATTTATAATGGACTTAATTCAGCACAGGAGCCTGAATGGTGTAGCCATATTAGGGGGAAGCTATAAGGAATAACTGTGGACACTAAGTTCATTTGCTGGATAATTAGAATGTTCACTTTCTGTACTGGCTCATTGAGAGAGATGATAAGCCCCAAATTTATTGCTCAATATTTGTGTTTTGTAAAATATGCCAGTAAGTTTATTTCTTAGACAACAGTAGGAAAGACAAAATCTGAAATTCATTTTCCCTGGCAACGCAGAGAGTGGAGTCAGTGAAAATCCTTAACTCTTTGAATAGTTAATAATTGTGAATATTTAAAAAGATAAACACTTAAAGATTAAAGTTAAAGAGCAGAATCATAACAGCATTACTCCAGTGTTATATCAGTGTGAATTCCGTTTATAAATAGGGGTCTACTTAAATTTCAGAGAAATCCCACATTTTTCATGGGTTGAGGTTACAGCATAAATAGCAAATTTTGTGGATTTGTAACACGTCCATGAAATTTGTTATTTATGCCATGACCAAGCCACAAAATTGTGTGATTTCTCAGTCGCATTTCTCAAACTGGGGGCCCTGACCCAAAAGCGGGTCACAGGTCTATTAGGGGGTAGTGGTACTGCCACCCTTACTTCTATGCTGCTGCTGGCAGTGGTGCTCCCTTCAGAGCTAGGTGCCTGGCCATCAGCCACTGATCTCCACTTTGCCTTCACAGCTGGCAGCCAAAGGCCAGATTTCATGGGGGAGACAAAATTTCATGGTCTGTGACATGATTTTCATGGCCACAAATTTGATTGACCCCTATTTATAAAGCTGGAGTAATGCCGTGGTGAATCAGGCCCAAAATATATGCATTGTAAAGAGCTGGCTGTAAGTAACCATGCACTTTAATTCACGCTAAGGAATCGGTTGCAGATTGTGGCATCAGCGAAGCCCTGAGAATAAATTAGTATATTTATTCTGTATCAACTATTATCTTCTTAATTGTTGTACAAGTTACTGTAAATCAACACATTGATTTATACAGTGACCCAGTGACACTGCAAAGTTGCAACATCATCCTTTACAATGCATTGGATCTATGCCACCCGAGGAGCCTCCTACTTTAGAGTAATCATCCACTAGCCAGCACTGTCAGCTTCAGGTTCAATTTGTACCAGTGGAGCAGGGAAATTGCAAGAAATTGATTTTTTTTTTGAGAGAGAGAGAGAGAAATGTAATTTAAAAAAAAAATTGATTCTATGCCTTTAAAGATGAGCATTGTTTTATGAACCGAATATAGAATCTGATTCTAAATTGTAAACTCGCAGGAAAAATCTATAATGAAGTATGGCCAATATGCCTTTTATAACAGCATCAACTAGTGCAGCAATTGTTGTATTCTAATAATATCAGTATTTCTATTAAAAAGGACGGTTTTCGTGATGACAAGCTATTACTTAACAGTGGTGTCTTGGATCTGTGAAGGAGTATTTGGTAGTATTTAACATGGGCTTTATCCGTTCTATCCAGTGGTTTCAAATCTCAAGGGAACACTCCTTTCCTCATCAAGGAATCCCTCCTCCACACTTGAATTGGTCAGATATTCATAGAACTACTGTTTATTCATCTGTTTCTGAATTATGCCTATTAAAAATCTGCTTTGTTACAGCTTGGGAGACTCTGGGATTCTAAACTGGCCATGTGCCATTGTTTCCACATGTAAACTCCAAGTTATTCTCAATCTCCATAGTTGCTTTGTGTTTTTACAACTTCATGGTTATATTTATTTCCGTTCATTTTTACAGGGCCTGTCTGGGATTCTAGGTGCCTTACAAATTTTAAAACCAATCAATTTAAAGTCATAAACACGTAGACTCCACTTCTGTGCCTTGTTTTGTGTGAGGAGACACCTGTTCTCATGCACCTTACTGAAGTCAGCAATACACCCATTAGATACAACTTCCAACAGCAGGGCCTGACGGCGAAATTCACCCTTGTGCGGAGGTTCAACACAAGGACTGTGCCCCTCTTTAGTTACACTTAAACCTCAGATCTTATGTGAGATTTGTGGTGCATAGGCATTGTGCTACACAGGGATGAATTGTCACCCTTATAGAATTTTCCATTCCCAATAACACAATAGCCCACCAGATCGTAGTAGCCTATAATCTAAACCCTCCATACCACTGCATATGTAAAATCGATTTCACATCTTTCTTACTTTTTCTAAAAAAAGGAACCACAGCAAGGCGGGGCGCTGGAACAATTTGTATAGTGGGGATGCTGAAAGCCACTGAACCAAACTGTAAACCCTGTGTATGATAGAAATTACTTCAAGCCAGGAGGCTGCGGTAGCACCCCCAGCACTCCTTGTTCCAGCACCTATGCAGCTAGATAAAATAGTTTGTGTTGTGTATTGCATAATAAATAATGTCCTGGAAACATGAGAAGCCAAATCGTAGTCCCAGTAAACTCAACTGTGAAATTCCCATTGACGTCAATGAGAGCGGAATTAGGTCCTATGAATTTTAATATATTTTTTAGGATAATAGGCCAAATTTCATTCTGTTAAACTTCTGTATTGCCACTGAAGATTTACCTGTCTCTGTTTCTGCCTTTGTTTACTCCCTTGAAGTTAATGAAGTTGCACAGGTGTAAATGAAAGCAGAGTTCTGCCATTTGTCTATTGCTCAAATAATTGATTTTTTTTTATTTGTTAAAATTAGTAGTTTTTGCAGAATGTTATACACTTATGGATTCAAACACTGTGCTTCTTCCGTGCGGTACCTTGTTGGTTTTGCACTTACATTTATTACATTGTTTTTAAGAGAAGTAGTTCAAATTGAGACCGTTCATGTTATTTGTTCACGTTATTTATTCAGTAAAAGAAAAACTGGTTTAGCATTATTTAAGTAGAGCAATTGTGCCATCCAGTGGCTGGCTAGATTAACTCATATGAACTGTTTTAGCGTGATCATTCAGGTAGTTTCTTATTTAAGGATCGATTTAATTAACATGGATTTTTTAAAGTAAATTACTTCAATGTGACGAGAGTAGCAGACTGGATGTTGTGGATGTGCAAGAACCCACTCAATGCATTTTCTAAAAATAGATATTTGAGACAGAAAAATGTGAATGAGATGAATATTCCTATGGACTGTGCTGGTGCTGTCACATGCTTGAGAAATTCCAGGCTTGAGAAATTCAATGTAATAGCCACCCTCTTCTGTATATAGACATTAATGACACAATACACAGTAAGAGACACCACTCCATGAGTCAATGGTTTGGAGAAAGAGTGCATCATTACAAGGATGGTAGATTGCTAAGTTGTGGATCATGTATTGCTCAACACCAAAAGTGCCCAAACCAGCCCTGTTTCATAGTGCAATACAGAGTGTATGGTAAGTTCAGAAATATGCAAAGTTACAATACAAGTAAAGGGCTATATTGTTGCTGGCCCTGCTGGAGAGTTCACAGGGTAGAGAAGGATGCAAGGAGCCTTTTCCCATCCCTCTGCACTTCTGCTTGGGCTTGTTACAGGCCTTGTGCTCCGCAGGTTCAAGTACGAAGGCTACCTAAAGGGACTGGAAAGGAGTGGAAGCAAGGGAGAGCAGAGCTCCCATCGTAAGGCATATGTTGCCCCCTGCATTGAAGCTCCCACTCTGATGTGTGCTCCCCCAGAGGAATTCTGACTGAATCAGCCATATCAACTCTTAGAACCACCGCTATCATGGAGTCACTGTTCTTTCTCCACACAGCCCTAACATGGAACATGGCTTAATGATTTAAATGTTTCCCTGGGAATTGGATATGTATTTTCTGTATGACAAGGGATGACAACTGAACAGTCAGCAGCTGAGAGTTTCTATGTACATTGTAGTGTGATAATGCCCCTGAAAGACTTGACTTGCTGTGGGTTCTCACTCTATGGCTTAATTTTCAGTTTGTTAGGAAAGAATAGTTGACCCAGTTGTAACTTTCTTCTTATGGAAACAGTATATGTCTCTTGAGGGGAAGTGCGTTGAGCTACTCAAAATGATATCTTGGCCTACATTTTTTTAAATGGCTAGTTAGTTGGGATTTTAGGTGTCCAATTTAAGACACCTTAAAATGGCTTTGTTTTCAGATGGTGGGAGCTCAGCCCTTTTTTCAAAATCAGGCCCCTCCAAGACATGTCACTTTGGACACATGAAAAGTAAGGCATCCAAAATCACTAGTCATTTATTAGAATGTAGTCTGAGATGAAACGGCTTTGGTATGTGTCATTCTATTGTAGCACTGAGGCTGAAAAAGGCACTTTTATTATTAACCTTTATTTTCAGACACTGCCAGCTTTCATGAAAAAAAATCCATTGCCCTGAAATCTCATATTTGGTCTCAAGCTGAGGGTGAAATGTTTGGTAAATTTAGTAACCTTACATTGGGTTATTTTTGAGTTATTCTTTCAAGGAAAGCCCAATTTCTTCTTCGAGTGCTTGTTCACGTCCATTCCACATTAGGTGTGCGCGCGCCGCGTGCATGAGCATCGGAAACTTTTTCCCTTAGCGGCTCCCGGCGGGGGCCCCGCCTGAGTGGCGCCACTGCGCCGTGCCTATATACCCCCGCTGGCCCGACCCCCTCTAGTTCCTTCTTACCGTCCATGGCGGCGTTGGAACAACCTCTTGCTCTCGTAAGAGAAGCAATCCCTTAGCCTTAGAGTTGCATAGCTGTTATCAGTTAGTTATCAGTTATTTAGCATTTCATTGTTGTTGGACACTTAATAGATTAGGTGCTTGGAGGTTTCCAGCACCCGCCCCGGGCCGCGGGGCATGCCACAGGTCCACGGGTTTAAGGCTTGCGCCACGTGCTGCAAGCCTATGGCGGTTAGTGACCCCCACGACTCCTGTCTACGTTGCCTGGGGGAAGCTCACCAAGCAGAAAAGTGTAAAATTTGCAAGGCCTTTAAGCCGAGAACAAAGAAAGAGAGAGACTTTCGCTTAAAGCAGTTGTTGATGGAGGCTGCGCTGCAACCATCGGGCCCAGAACGCCCGGCGCCGGCCTCAGCCTCCTCAGTGCGGAGCGCCCCGGAGTCGTCAAGAGACCTGGTACCGGCCAAGCACCGCAAGCCGTTGGCCTCGGAATGCCAAAGTGGGCCCCAGCACCGCTCATCCTCCCTGGTACGGCCCAAGGCAAAACCAAAGGAGGGGCGCGGACACTCCCCGCATAGGAGACCGGCGCCATATCAGGCCCCGGGTACCGGGAAGAGCGGAATGGATACCGCACCGACTTTGGCACCGGTAGCACCAGCGTCACAAGTCCCACCGAGCCCAGCCATAAGTGAACTCAGTGTGGATGAAGGGCTCGAGGGTGTAATAGATCAGCCCTCCACGCCTGACACCTTTGAGGCGGCAAAAGACCTCATCAGACTGGCAGCGGTGAGTCCCCTCCTGGCCAGGGAGAAGCCTCCGGCACCCAGGCCCAGGGTGCTATCAAAGGGAAAGCCGGCAATGGTGCGCCGTTCGAGGACACCGTCCCGGCACCGCTCCCAGCGTTGGTCCCGGTCGAGCTCAGAGTCTGTGGACTCCCAGTTACCGTTGACTCAGAGGGAAGTCTCGGTACTGGAGGCGAGTCAATGCACGGGATTAGTGCAAGACACACGACGCTCCCTGGCGCCCCCCCCCCGAGACCGGCACCAGGAGTTGACGAGCCGGGAGTCGCCGAGGGCTCACAGAAGACACCGATCCCGGTCCCAGTCTCGGGACCAGCGGTACCGGTCCCGCTCCCCATCAGCAAGAAGCCGATCGTCAACCTCCCGCGTCGGGGTCCGGCGCTGACTCGGGCCTATACAGCTACCCGCACCAGGCTCCGGACAGCAGGGAACAACAAACTGGTTGGCAACCACAATGGGGACTGCCAGGACACTGGCCCTTCTGGACCCCTTGGGCCTACCACCAGCAACAAGGTGCTCCTTCCAGGGCCAGCTACTCGGTGCAGCGGTCCCAGTCCCCGCACTGACGCTCCTCCGTAAGGGAAGCTACGGTGCCCAAGCCACCTGCAGGCGTGCCGAGCGAGAGACCGGATAGTCTGGCACTGTATCCGGTGCCACCCCAAGGCCACCGCCCCCGGCTCGAGCCGGAAGCCCCTCCCCTGGGGGAAGGGGACCAGGGAGACTAACCGGAGGAAGCTGAGCAGCTGCTAACTTCCTCGTCATCCCCGGATGAAGCAGTAGCAGGCACGGCGGTAACAGGACCTCCGCCAATAGACCACAAAGCCCACCAAGAGCTGCTACGTAAGGTGGCCCATAACTTGGGGTTGCAAGCCGAGGAGATGGTTGAGCAGGAGGACCCCATGGTGGACATTCTGAGTCCAGAAGGTCCATCCAGAATAGCGCTCCTGCTCACTAAGACCATTCAGTCTAATTACATGACTATATGGCAGACCCCGGCATCCAGCACACCAACAGCCAAAGTACTTGTGGAGCACAAGTACTTCGCCCCGTCAAAAGGATATGACTTCTTGTTCTGCCACCCGAGCCCATGTTCCCTGGTAGTCTCAGCAGTAAACGAGAAAGAACGCCATGGGCAGCAGGCTCCGGCCCCTAAGGCCAAGGAAGCAAAATGCCTAGACCTCTTCGGCAGGAAGGTGTATTCGTCAGGGGACCTTCAGTTGAGGATTGCTAACCAGCAGGCCATCCTCAACAGGCATAACTTCAACTTCTGGGCGGCAGTGGGGAAGTTTAAGGACAGCCTCCCGCAAGGCTCCCAACAGGAGTTCACGGCCCTGGTGGAGGAAGGCAAGGCCGTGGCAAAAACCTCCCTCCAAGCGTCCTTGGACTCAGCAGATGTGGCAGCCAGGACAATCGCATCAGGCGGGGTCATGCAGCGCTTGGCGTGGCTTCAGGAGTCAGGTCTGCCACCTGAGGTCCAGAATTCGCTCCAGGACCTTCCCTTCGAAGGGTACGGACTCTTCTCGGACCAGACGGAAGCAAAGCTGCATAGCCTCAAGGACTTTAGAGCTACACTCAAGTCGCTGGGTATGCACACCCCGGCGACTCAGAGGAAGCCCTTCAAGCCGTATCCTCCTCCCCAGTACCAGTACCAGCCTCGTCCTCGACAGGAGCCTTACCGCAGACGAGGCAGAGACAACAGGAGATGGCGCAATAATAACAACAACTCCAATAGGCCGGGCCAGAGCCAAGGCCAACATAAATCTCAGCCGGGCCCTAAGCCAGGCTTTTGAAGGTGCTCTTGAGGACAGCGTACCAGATCAACTACCAGATCCATCCCCTTGTTTCCTCAACCGCCTGTTCCGCTTTTCCCATGCGTGGTCCAGCATTACGTCAGACCGTTGGGTGTTACACATGGTGTGAAGCGGGTACATGCTACAGTTTTCCTCCCTGCCTACCCTCCACCCCCCTTCCCCATCCATCTTCAGGGACCCTTCTCATGAGCATCTCCTAGAAAAGATGGTTCACTCGCTCCTAGAGGCGGGGGCAGTACAGCTAGTACCCTTAGACCTAAGGGGGAAAGGGTTCTACTCCCGCTACTTCCTCATCCCCAAGGCCAAAGGGGGCCTTCGTCCCACTCTAGACCTGTGCGGGCTAAACAAGTTCCTGGTCAAGGCCCAGTTCCGCATGGTCTCTCTGGGCACCATCATACCTTCCCTGGATCCAGGAGACTGGTACGCTGCCCTCGACATGAAGGACGCGTACTTTCATATTGCCATCCACCCAGTGCATCGCCGATTCCTGCACTTCACCGTGAACCAGGGACATTACCAGTTAGCGGTTTTACCATTTGGCCTACCTGGTGCACAAGGTACTGCTCAAGGTGCGCAGGGACAGGGCGTCGATCATTCTCATCGCCCCGGCCTGGCCCCGCCAGCACTGGTTCACCACGCTCCTGGAGCTGTCGGTGGAGGCCCTGCCCCTACACCGGGACCTCATTACGCAGGACGGAGGGCGGCTTCTCCACCCCGACCTGCAATCGCTGCATCTGATGGCATGGAAGCTATGTGGTTAAATGCTTTGAAAAGCCAGTGCTCCTTTCCTGTGCAGCAGGTTCTACTTGGTAGCAGGAAGTCCTCTACCAGGGCGACTTACTTGGCCAAGTGGAAGAGGTTCTCATGCTGGTGTGGGCCACAACAGGTGCAGCCACTCCAGGCCCCGGTGCTGACCATTCTAGAGTACCTACTGCACCTCAAGCAGCAGGGGCTGGCCCTGTCCTCGATTAAGGTGCACCTGGCGGCCATCTCCGCCTTCCACCCGGGGTTTTCAGGTAGCTCAGTTTTCTCCCACCCAATGGTGGGGCGATTCCTCAAAGGACTTGAAAGGGTGTTCCCTTACTCACGCTCCCCAGTCCCACCATGGAATCTTAACTTAGTCCTTTCTAAGCTCATGGGGGGCCCCGTTCGAGCCCCTGGCTACCTGCTCCCTTCTCCACCTTTCCTGGAAGGTGGTATTCCTGGTGGCCATCACCTCGGCCAGAAGGGTATCTGAGCTGAGGGCTCTCACCTCGGAGCCACCATACACTGTGTGTCACAAAGACAAGGTGCAGCTCCGCCCACATCCTAAGTTCCTCCCAAAGGTGGTCTCACGATTCCATTTGGGCCAGGACATTTGTCTGCCAGTGTTTTTTCCCAAACCCCATGCGGACCCGAGTCACCGCAGCCTGCACGCCCTAGATGTCCACCGAGCATTGGCATTCTACTTGGAGCACACCAAGCCCTTTCATAAATCCATGCAACTGTTCATGACCGTAGCTGAGAGGTTGCCTTCCGGTGTCGGCGCAGCGAATCTCGTCGTGGATCACGAGCTGCATTCGGGCGTGTTATGACCTCGCAGGTGTCCCGGCTCCGGCGATCACGGCCCACTCAACCAGAGCTCAGGCAGCTTCCGCGGCCTTCCTAGCACAGGTCCCGATCCAGGAGATCTGCAGGGCAGCCACCTGGTCATCGGTGCACACCTTCACGACCCACTACACGGTCAACCAGCAGGCACGGGAGGACACGGCAGTTGGCAGGGCGGTCCTCTGATCAATTGTTTCATGACTCCTACCCTCCTCCAAAGGTAAGCTTGTGATTCACCTAATGTGGAATGGACGTGAACAAGCACTCGAAGAAGAAAAAATGGTTACTTATCTTTTCGTAACTATTGTTCTTCGAGATGTGTTGTTCATGTCCATTCCACCACCTACCCTCCTACCCCTCTGTCGGAATTGCCGGCAAGAAGGAACTGGAGGGGGTCGGGCCAACGGGGGTATATATGCACAACGCAGTGGCACCACTCTGGCGGGGGCCCTACCGGCACGCTGGGAGCCACTAAGGGAAAAAGTTTCCGATGCTCGTGCACACAGCGCGCGCACACCAGCGGCGTATTATTGCCTAGGCCGACAAGGCCTAGGCCTAGGGCGGCAAATTTGCAGGGGCGGCAAATTTGAGCACCCCCGGAGAAGTTCCCCTGCTCCAGCTGCCTCCTCCGCGAGCGCGCCGCCGCTTCCTGTTTCTCTCCCCTCCCAGCGCTTGCGCCGCGAAACAACTGTTTCGCTGGGCAGGGAGGGAGGGGAGAGAAACAGGAAGCGGCGGCGCGCTCGCGGAGGAGGCACCTGGAGCAGGGGCACTTCTCCGCAGCTGTTTCGCGGGTCAGAGAGGGAGGGGGAGGAGGGGGAACGCGGCATGCTGGGGAAGAGGCGGGGCTGGAGCGGGGATTTGGGGAAGGGATCCAATAGGGGCAGGGAGGGGGCGCAGTTAGGGCGGGACTTTGGGGAAGGGGTTGGAATGGGGGAGGGAAAAGGGTGGAGTCAGGGCGGGGCCAGGGGCGGCAATTATTTCAGGGCCTAGGGGCGGCAAAATTATTAATCCGCCCCGGCGCACACCTAATGTGGAATGGACGTGAACAACACATCTCGAAGAACAACAGTTACGAAAAGGTAAGTAACTGGTTTTTTTTCATGCTTAAAAAATCAGATACTTATTTGTCCTTCGATAACTGAAAAATTGCACAATAGTTTTTTTTTGTTTATATTTCATTCCATTCAAATTTTCTCAGTTCTTATTGTTTTCCTTATTGTTGAAGACCAAGGCTTGTTAAAAACAGATAAGCTTGGCCTGGACTTAGTTCCCACTGATAAAATGTAATGAGGAGAAGTTAAGGTTGACTGGAGCCACCTGTTCTTGGTCCCCAAGGGAAATCAAGTCCTGGTTAGCTGATAAGAGCTTCTCAATCAAGGTTCCACTAAACTCCTCATTAATGCAATTCCATTTGGGGAAGGTACGTTGACAACTTTAAGGTCAATGATAAGACTTCTATTGACTTCACTAGGAGTAGGACCTAGGGCCTCTGCAATATCGGGCAAGCTGTTTAGAACTGGATCTTGGATTAACTTTTGTGAGGTCCTTTGAAGAAGGAAAGTACTAATAGGTATTCTTATACTGCACTCCAACCACATTATTATCTGCAGTGCAAGTCTCTGCTGGGTATCCTATAAGTGTACAACAGATAGAACCCACAAGTGAAGTCAATGGGACTTCTGCAAGCAGATTCGTAACAGAGATGAGATCTTTGGTATGAATCTCTAAGGGCTATCTTTTCAAAGGCAGGCATCTAAGCTGTTCTAACAAATGTGTGTAAATGTGAAATATTGGGCCTGCATCAATGCTTGCATAAATTTTGCATGGTGCAACTTAAGTAATAATAAGCATACCTCACTCTTTCTTTATGTTGTGTACCCATACCTCCACCCACATATTTAATTTGTCATCCCATCATGAGTTTTTTACCTTATTTAGACTGCATACTCATCACAGAGCTTTGTACTTGGCAGCAAAACTCCACGCATAGCTATGGTGCCATATACGTAATTTTAAAAATTAAGTTTGATCTTTTACACAAAATGGTGAAAATGAGGGACATTTAATCAAATCATTGAGCAGCTTGTTCATGGTATTTCCAGTTGAAACCTGGTTTTAGGCATAGGAAAATACACACAGGAAAAAAAATGTAGGATTCTCAGCAATGAGGGTGGTATCTGTTCTGTTTAGAGGGCTTTGAAATTATTAGCAAACTTTCTCTGTTTGGTGCTGTATCTGACATAGGATATGGGGCTGATTGGAACAGAGGTAGGAGATGTAGGTGGCATTCCAGGCTTCCTTCCAGAAGACCTCCACATGAGGGATTGGAAAGTCTCTGCTCTAGTTCTGTAAATATTTTTTTTACTTTTGCCTTATTTTAACATAGTGAAGATACGTGGGTTGGAGTGTAAAATCCAGGACTGCTGGCAGCTGTGCTCTTCTAATAATTCATTAGATTCTGAGTAGAACTGGAAGGGGTGTGGGGAAGAGAGCATCATTGGGTCCTTTCATCTGCTCTTAAAAGGCTCTATGCTATATCTCTAGAGCAAATACACATCAATCACTCACATTCCAAATTTCCTTCTGAGGATAAATTCATTAGTGTTTGGAAGGCAGTCAGGCCCAGATACTCAAAGGTATTTAGGTGCCTAATTCCCATTGAAATCAGCAGCAAAATATCTTTGAGAATCTGGGCTTCAGTAACAACACCAATGAGACTATATAAGTACTAAACTAGCTAGCTGTCACAGTAGCACTTCGTTAGATAGTAATAAAAATACGATCCTTTGATAGTAAAGATTGAAAAACCACGTACCAGGGTACATAAAAGTATACATGGCAGAGATGTGGTGTCACTCATTTTCAGGTAAGTAGAATATAATCGCCTTAGTATTTAGCCAAGAAAAGACATCACTATTAGCAAAACCTCTATGCTTGAAAGCAATATCATGGATTTTAAAGGAAAGTTCTCCTTTATTTGGGTGAGTATAAAAAGTCCTAGTTTTTCTTAATTTTGTGCCCTGGCCAAGTAAATTTTAATAAATATTTTGGATATACTATAAAATATTAAAGTTCACACTCTCACAAAATAACTAACTGAATGTGAGGAATGTGTTTCTATTAGACTAGTAAGCCTGGGTAATACATATCCTACTTATATGTCTCTAATTTATAATGTCCATTCTTACTTGTCCATAAGTAATTTTCTTTGAACTGGTTTGCATGTAATTTGCACCCACATTCTTGTTTAATATTTATTTAACTATTTCTTTGTGTCACTGAAAAATTTGAAGACATGTTGTTAAACCTCACAACAGAATTCTGTCACACCTACTGACAATATACCAGTCTTTCCTGAGATGTCATTTATTATGTTAGTGCCAAATATACTATGTGCAACACAGAGAGAAAGACATTGTCCCTTCTCTGAGGAGCATAAAATATAATATAAGAACAGACACCATGTATAGGATAACAAACAGTAGAAGGTGAAGGGGCAAGGAAAGATGAGGATTACAACAATAAGATCACACAGGTACTCCATTTAGTTACATGCACATCTTGGTGTTTGAATTCAAAGGTGGCTTTTAAAGACAATACCCAGTATTTGTTATAATTGACTCACATATTGGGGCATCATTCTTTCATTGTTCATTTACAAAACCTTTTCAGTTCACCCTTAAAAGGCCCCGGGTGCTCCAACTGTGCTGACTGGGAAGGAAAGAGACGTTGCCTAAAATTAAAATAAAATGCCTGTGTTTGAAAAAGGGATGGAAAAAGGGAAGTCATCAGAATTGCATTCATCTCAAGTTGTCTAGAATCAACCCAAATCAAATGGGCAAAGTATGAGAAATTGTATTTAGTATTATGAGAAGCATGCTTTATCTTAGAGAAATAATGGTTTAGATTTTAAAATAATATATATTGTTATATTAACACATATTGAATCCTATGGATTTAGTTAACAGTTAATTAAGGCCCCCAATTTAATTCCCCTTTAAGTCTGGGCATCTTTCCATTGGTTTTGATGGGAGTTGGATTGGGTCCCCAAAGAAGGTATGTTTTCATAGTGAGCTTTAAATGAAGGAAACTGGATTGCTGATGCTATGACTTATGACTTTGTGCCTAATATGATCTGGAACAGTTTTAATTAGTTTTAAGGCCTAAAAGATTATTGTTTTATTATTCATTATTTTCCACTGTACATTTTTGTTCTTATATTTGGTATTAAATAATGAGGCAATATTAAACATTTTTAATTTACAATATTTGGACATATTAATACCATGTGCACATGATTAATAATAGCCCAAGGAAAGAGAGAGGACTTTGGAGGGAGGGTTTTTTCCTCTTTCTCTGTCCAGTTGTCCAAGATGCTACTCCCCCAATTCCGCCAAAGACAAGCCCACAGCTTCCCTGACTCATTGAGCTTCCCACAGCGTCATTGACTCAGTTCTGAGTAAAAAGGAGATAAGACAAAAATGTGTAAGTAGAAACAGGGTTAAAGGATTTAAATATAGGCCTCTCAGTTGTAAGAAACAGAGCAACTGTCATGCTAAGTCTTAGCCTAATATCGCGGGACCTGTAGAAGCAGGGCTCACATCAGAAGTGGGTGGGAAGACAGCAGAGTAGAGTCAGTGTGACCCAGCCTTGAGATAGCGATGTTTTGAGAACAGAAGTGAGAAAATACAGGAATGGGCAGGACATAACATAAACAACCTGCGGATGTTTTTAATTAATGCATGCCACTAAAATGTATAAATGCTTGTGTGATATTGCTTGTACTTTGAAGAAACTGAGGCAGAGATGCTTTCTGTCAGCTGTGTTCTTCCCTTGCAATCACATGTCCTGAATAAAGCTGTCTCTGATTTTGTTGCCTCCAACCTGAGAGTGGAGTTNCCCAATTTAATTCCCCTTTAAGTCTGGGCATGTTTCCATTGGTTTTGATGGGAGTTGGATTGGGTCCCCAAAGAAGGTATGTTTTCATAGTGAGCTTTAAATGAAGGAAACTGGATTGCTGATGCTATGACTTATGACTTTGTGCCTAATATGATCTGGAACAGTTTTAATTAGTTTTAAGGCCTAAAAGATTATTGTTTTATTATTCATTATTTTCCACTGTACATTTTTGTTCTTATATTTGGTATTAAATAATGAGGCAATATTAACATTTTTAATTTACAATATTTGGACATATTAATACCATGTGCACATGATTAATAATAGCCCAAGGAAAGAGAGAGGACTTTGGAGGGAGGGTTTTTTCCTCTTTCTCTGTCCAGTTGTCCAAGATGCTACTCCCCCAATTCCGCCAAAGACAAGCCCACAGCTTCCCTGACTCATTGAGCTTCCCACAGCGTCATTGACTCAGTTCTGAGTAAAAAGGAGATAAGACAAAAATGTGTAAGTAGAAACAGGGTTAAAGGATTTAAATATAGGCCTCTCAGTTGTAAGAAACAGAGCAACTGTGATGCTAAGTCTTAGCGTAATATCGCGGGACCTGTAGAAGCAGGGCTCACATCAGACGTGGGTGGGAAGACAGCAGAGTAGAGTCAGTGTGACCCAGCCTTGAGATAGCGACGTTTTGAGAACAGAAGTGAGAAAATACAGGAATGGGCAGGACATAACATAAACAACCTGCGGATGTTTTTAATTAATGCACGCCACTAAAATGTATAAATGCTTGTGTGATATTGCTTGTACTTTGAAGAAACTGAGGCAGAGATGCTTTCTGTCAGCTGTGTTCTTCCCTTGCAATCACATGTCCTGAATAAAGCTGTCTCTGATTTTGTTGCCTCCAACCTGAGAGTGGAGTTCGTTTCTTCCACAATATTTGGTGCCGTTTGACTCAGATGGCTACGCCCAGCTGAGGCAGTGACTGCTACTACGGACTGTCCCCCTTCGAACCCGAGACGCCAACTTAGAGGTAAGAGACCTTTTGAAATCTCTACTGGGGTGTCGGAGGAGGACTGACCATGGGGCCGTCTGTCCCCTTGGGCTCACGCCATGCAAACGTTTGCTTATGCAACAAGATCAGACGCAGAATGGTGTTGAGGAATTGGTTGCCCCATGTAAGGTCAGTGATATGCGTACGCGGGGCTGGGAAATGTGTTGTTGCCCCAGGGTAAGCCAATGTGTGGCTTAGGTCAGACCTATTGAGTTGAGGGGTTGTGGTAACGCCCTCAGAGAAGAACATAGGTGTGTTCAGTCCGGACAGAGGGGTTGTGGTGATGCCCTCAGGTTAAAAAAAAAAAACAAAAAACAGGAGAAAAAAAGAAAGAGAAAAAATCCCAATGCATCGTGGTACGAAGGAATAGAGGCTTTGGTGTGTGTGTGTGTGTGTGTGCCAGTGTGAATGAGGGCCACTGGAAGACACCCAGAGCTCCCTGCGAAGCCCACAAGCTCGTGACCGGGGATGTCTCTAATGCAAGTCCGGTGGCTGCACCTTAGTGGATCGGTAGAAGATCCGACGGGCTGTCTCTGCATGGCATGACCGGCGAGGGGCCTGCCTGGGTCTAGGATTGTGTGACCCCATCTTCCCTCCCCCTCTCCTCCCTGCCTGAGCCACTGACTGGTCTGACCATCTCACTGGAAGGAATCAGAGTAAGCGGCGCCGTCTCTCTGAGACTAGCCGATGCTCTTTGCTGAAGGGAGGTGTAGGAGGGTCGTGGATATCCTTGTTAACCTTTTCTGTGTACGTAACCCAGAGAGGTGGTGTGGCTATTTTAGCTTTATGCACTGACCCCAGTGACCCTTTCCCAGGGAGGTGAGAGAATGAGAATTTTCTTTAGCTCATGAGCTGCTGAGCAGACAGGGCATTTCCCGGAGTGTGAGGGAAATCCTTTCTAGCTTATGAGCCACTGACCTAGCGGACAGGGTGCCCCCCCGACGTGTGTGATTGGAAAATGGGTGGGGGACAGTCTAAGAATTCCCCTGCATATTATATGTACATACATTATGGTCCTAGAACCTTCAGGTATTTAGAAAATTGGAATTTTTATACGCGTGATAATCCATCTAAACAATTCCCACTAGATGGTACCTTCAATCTAGATAAGATCATACATCTCAGAGGAGCTTTTTAATCACCAAAAAGCCTCTGACACACAGTGGGAGCAATTTGTCTATTGAGGAAAGAAACGGGTCAATTTGAAAATTCAGTTTGGCCCAGAGATAAAGAGAAAGCTGTTCTGCGTTCAAGGTCAAGAATCAATGCAGACCATGCCAAGTACAAAGAAAAACTGCTTTCAGCCCCAGCTGGCTGNCGTCAATTTGAAAATTCAGTTTGGCCCAGAGATAAAGAGAAAGCTGTTCTGAGTTCAAGGTCAAGAATCAATGCAGACCATGCCAAGTACAAAGAAAAACTGCTTTCAGCCCCAGCTGGCTGTGAAAAATATAGACAAAGGCAATACAGCTTACAGTTGCCAGTGAGATCCAACAGCCTGCCTTTGCGACCCTGGAGCCGGTGTGGTTTGGGGACGCTGAAGAAGCCACAGGCAGCCAGCCTGGACTGGAATACTGAGCAAAGGTCTCTGAAAGGGACGCCCCAAGAGACCCCAGGGCAGAGGAAAAAACCCAAGAGCAGAAGCAAGTTGGAGATTTTTTGCAGCGTACCTCTGGACAACCTGTGCACAGGATAACCTCCTGTCCACCTCTCTCTCTCCCCTCCATTTGGGAATCATCTCTCCCATTTCCACCGTGCGTGGTCTCTCATAACTACTAACTCAGTCGGAGCTGAGTAGCTCACACTCAGTGCAGCAGGTTCTGCTAGGTAGCAGGAAACCCTCCACTTGAGCCACGTATCTGGCCAAATGGAAGCGCTTCTCCTCCTGGTGCGCTCAGCACAACATGCCTCCTTTGCAGGCGTCGGTGCCTCTCATACTAGACTATCTCCTATCCCTAAAACAGCAGTGTCTGGCGATATCATCTGTTAGGGTGCACCTGGCAGTCATTTCGGCTTTTCACCCAGGAAAACATGGTCACTCTATCTTCTCCAACCCGACGGTCGGTAGGTTTCTTAAGGGACTGGACCATCTCTACCTGCTGGTGCGGCAACTGGTCCCGGCGTGGGACCTTAACCTGGTCCTTTCCAGACTCACGGGGCCTCCGTTCGAGCCGATGGCCACCTGCTCACTCCTCTATCTCTCAGGGAAGACAGCCTTCCTTGTAGCCATCACTTCAGTGAGGCGCATATCTGAGATCAGAGCCCTCACGTCGGAGCCGCTATACACGGTCTTCCATAAGGACAAGGT
This sequence comes from Platysternon megacephalum, assembly GCA_003942145.1. Taxonomy (NCBI): domain Eukaryota; kingdom Metazoa; phylum Chordata; order Testudines; family Platysternidae; genus Platysternon; species Platysternon megacephalum. The sequence continues at coordinate 54,991 of QXTE01000050.1, read as the reverse complement.
GCAGTTTCGCCCTCATCCTGCCTTTCTCCCCAAGGTGTATCATCCTTTCATGTCAATCAGGACATTTTCCTCCCGGTCTTCTTTCCGAAGCTGCACACTTCACAGAGGGAGCAACGGCTGCACTTCCTCGATGTTCGTAGGGCTCTAGCCTTCTACATTGAGCGTATGAAGCTGTTCAGGAAGACGACCCAGCTATTCGTCGCCGTGGCCGACCGGATGAAAGGCCTCCCGGTCTCCTCGCAGCATATCTCCTCTTGGATCACCTCCTGTATCCGTGCTTGTTACGACCTGGCTGGCATCCTGACCACACACCTCACCGCCCATTCCACAAGGGCCCAAGCTTCATCGGCTGCTTTCCTGGCACAGGTTCCAATTCAAGAAATTTGTAGAGCTGCCACTTGGTCATCAGTTCATACTTTTGCCTCCCATTATGCAATAGTCCAGTAGTCCAGAGATGATACTGCATTTGGTTCAGCAGTTCTGCACTCAGCGATGTCTCACTCCGACCCCACCACCTAGGTAAGTTTGGGAGTCACCTAATTGGAATCGATATGAGCAAGCACTCGAAGAAGAAAAGACGGTTACTCACCTTTGTAACTGTTGTTCTTCGAGATGTGTTGCTCATATCCATTCCAAACCCGCCCTCCTTCCCCTCTGCCAGAGTAGCCGGCAATAAGAAACTGAGGGGGCACCGGGTCGGCTGGGGTATATATCCAGCGCCATGAAGGTGCCACTCCAGGGGGCTCCACAGCCGACCCACTGGGTGTTGCTAGGGTAAAAAAAATTATCCGACGATCGTGCACACGGTGCGTGCACACCTAATTGGAATGGATATGAGCAACACATCTCAAAGAACAACAGTTACAAAGGTGAGTAACCATCTTTTTTCCTCCTTTGTAGTATTGTAGTTCCATTTCTCAGTCTGTTTTCCAAGTTAGTCGCTTAGGTCTAAGAGTCCATTAGCTAATTGTCAGGATTTATAAGTCAGCTTTTTGAAACAAGGGGGTAGTTTAACAAGTCTTCAGTATTATGTTTAATACAAAAAAATATGGTGGATGCAGCTAAAAGTCCCTTTCCAGTTCCAATTAAGTTAAAGTGATTAGAAAAAAAATTGGGAACTGGATTTTTTTCCCAAGTTCTTTTTAGTGTTTGTTTATCTAGAAATATTTCAGTCTCAATTACTGTACCTAATGCACTCCTCGTTTCTCATTATTATAACCAGGGAGGGAGGCAATGCTACTAGACAAACAAATTTACATTAAGGGTAGTCATTGAAAGTGTTTACATTATTCACAACTGACCTGACATAACTCAGCCATATTCTCATGCTCAATGACCTACTTCAGGAAGTTTTATATAAGTATTTCTAAAACTGATTGATGATTATTCTTCTCCTGTGTTGATAGCATATTGTTTGACAGAAAAGAGGAAGGGCTAAGCAAACAAACTACAGAACATTAAAAACGTGTAATCTTAAAGTAAATAACCTTTCATATGCTATACAAGGCGTAACCTTTTGTTGGTTTGCTGGTACCATAAAGAGGCAATAAACGTTTCCAACAGGCATCCCTTTTCTGACGAGCATAAAATATAATATAAGAAAAGACACCATGTATAGGATAACAAACAGTAGAAGGTGAAGGGGCAAGGAAAGATGAGGATTCTTCTTCGAGTGCTTGCTCATATTGATTCCAATTAGGTGTGCGCGCGCCGCGTGCACAATCGTCGGAGAATTTTTACCCTAAGAACACCCGGTGGGTCGGCTGTGGAGCCTCCTGGAGTGGCGCCTTCATGGTGCTGGATATATACCCCCAGCCGACCCAGCGTCCCCTCAGTTCCTTCTCACCGCCCGTGATGGTCGTTGGAACTGTGGAGCTCGGCTTAGCCAACACTCCACTCTCCCTAGCGCTCTTATTGCAGTTTGTACATAGTTGTTATAGTGTTATAGTGTTAGTTGTCATAGTTGTAGTTTAGTCTAGTGGTTGTAGTTTTTAGGGGTGAGGGGTTTCTCCACCCTCCCCCCCCCCATAGTTGTTGGGCTCATGTCCAAAGCTCCGGGATTTAAGCCCTGCGGCTCCTGCTCCAAGCCCATGCCAACAGGCGACCCCCCCACAACTCTTGCCTTAAGTGTTTGGGGGAATCTCACCAGACGGAGAAGTGCAGGATCTGCAAGGGTTTCTGTCCTCGGACCAAGAAGGAGCGGGACTTTCGCCTGAGACAGCTCCTTATGGAGGCGGCTCTTAGCCCCCAGCCTCTGGCGGTGAGACAAGACCCAGCACCAAGTGCTTCAGTGCACAGCGCCCCTGCTTCAGCAGCAGGAATGGTACCGCAATTAGACTCTGACAAAGAGCCGCAGCACCGGTGCTCCCTGGCACTGCAAACTTCTTTATCGGTCCAGCACCGCTCCCACTTGCCTGGCCAGAAACATCACCGGAAGCCGGAAAGGGCTGGTCCACCTCAACAGACTCTGCCTCTTCCGGATGCGCCTGCAGATCCCCGTCCCGCAGCGGAACGCCAGGGAACACAGGCGGTGGCCTCGGCACCGTTGACTCCGGCACCGAGGGTGGAGCCGTTGGGTCCGGTGCACCTGGACTCTCCGACTCGTAGCGTGGTCGAGGTCCAGCTTCCTTCCACGCCAGATACCTTTGCGGCCGCAAGGGATCTGATTGCCATGACCGTATCGGCATCGCCTCAATAGTCCAAAGCTCCAGCACCGGTCCGTGTGGTACCTTCACGGGGCATACCAGCCCTTATTCATCTGTGTGGTGCTTAGATGTGCTTGTAATTATTAGAACTGGGAGCACTGGCTGTTGGGAGTCTGAAAGGACAGGAAACAGGAAGGAGGGGGGAGGAGTTGAGGAGGTGGAGTGAGAGTTACAGAGGGTGCAGCAGCAGCAGCTTGGTAAAGAGGTTTCCACTGTAAAAATAAAGTTCTGTTGAAGTTTGTTAGTACCTTGCCTGGTTGATACAACAATCTGCCGGCACCATCGGCCGAGCCACGGCACCGTTCCCATTCTCGGCGCTGTTCACCATCCCGGCATCGCTCGCAGCCCCGGCATTGCTCGCAGCCCCGGCATCGCTCACCGCCCCGGCACCGCTCGCAGTCCCGGCAGCTCTCTCCTTTGCCATGCCGGTCGTACTCACAGCACCGGTCATACTTGTGGCACCGTTCAGACTCCCCACACCATTCCTTACATCAGTCTCCATCCAGGAGCAGGTCCAGATCCAGACGCCATTCCTGTCGGTGGTCATCGTCGCGCACAAGGTCCAGATCCCGGCACCAGACTAGATCTCGGCACCGGTCTCGGTCCCGGTACCACTCCCCAACGTCACGACGCTGTTCTCCAGCCTGGTGGCACCGATCCTCGTCACGCCGTCGTGAACCGGGGCAATCCCACTTAGCACCACCGTGGCCCTCTCTTTCTTCCTCTCGTTCAACGGGATCAGACGCAGGGTCCCGTATTTCAGACCGCTACCGCTCGAACCATGGATACCTGGACCCTGGGGCTGGTCACTGGCAGGTTCAGGGACAAGGTCCTGTTCAGGGATCTACTCAATGGCCCTTTTGGACGCCTTGGGCGTACCACCAGGCCCAAGGTGCTCCTTCTGGGACATCATGCTCAGCCCCTTCCAAGCCGCGAGTGCCAGAGGCCACCATCAACTATCCTGCTCCTGGGGGTATGGAGGCCACAGGGATGTCCCTCCCGCCTCAGGACCCTCTCCCAACGCCTGTGCCTGGTCCGGACGCAGAGGTAGCTAGCCCCGATCCATGGGTCACAACCCAGCAAGAGGCCCCAGACGATCCTCTTCCTCCTGTGGCCTCTTCCTCATTGTCACTGGATGAGGCGGTAGCGGGAACGGCCATTTTGGGTCCCCCTCCAATAGACCTCCGTGCCCACCCTTACATAGGGTGGCACTAACATGAACCTCCAAGAGGAGGAGGCTATAGAGGTGGAGGACCCAGTGGTTGACATTTTATCAACAGAGGCTCCATCCAGGGTAGCCCTACCGATCATTCGGACCATCCAGGCCACGACCAGAACAATCTGGCAGATGCCCGTGTCCATTCCTCCGACGACTAAAGGGGTGGAGCGAAAGTACTATGTCCCCTCTAAGGGGTATTCCTATTGTTCAACCACCCACAGCCCTGTTCACTGGTGATGGCCTCAGTGAATGAAAAGGAGCGTCACGGACAACAGGCCCCTGCACCCAAATCGAAGGAGGCCAAGCGCCTTGATTTATTCGTGCACAAGGTCTACTCTGCAGGCGGACTTCAGCCCAGGATCGCAAACCAGCAGGCGCTCCTGAGCCGTTACAACTATAATTCGTGGAACTCCATGCAGAAGTTCAAAGATCTGGTTCCATCGGAGTCCCGTGAGGAGTTTGGGACCCTAGTGGAAGAGGGCAAAATGGTGGCGCGGACCTCCTTGCAAGCCTCGTTAGACACCGCAGACTCCGTTGCTCACACCCTTTCCTCAGGAATTGCAATGTGGTGTATCGCCTGGCTGCAAGTGTCCTTTCTTCTGCCGGAGCTTCAGCAGATATTACAGGACCTTCCATTCGAGGGCGAAGGCCTGTTTTCACAGAAGACAGACTCACGGCTCCAAAGTCTCAAAGACTCGAGGGCCATAATGAAGTCATTGAGCATGCACACGCTGGCTACCCAACGAAAACCCTTTAAGCCCCAGCCTCCACCATCCTATCCCCCTCCTCGACCAAGGCAGGATTTTTACAGGAGGCGGGGCCATGGTGGCAGGAGGAGACCCTCTAACCATCAGTCTGGGCAGAGCCAGGGCCCATCCAAACCCTCGGCAGGCCCTAAGCAAAACTTTTGAAGGGACGCCCGAAGCCGGTGTACCGGACCTTGTTCTGGATCCTTCCCCACCCTTCCTGACTCGTTTATCCCGTTTCCACCATGCTTGGTCGCTCATAACTATGGATCATTGGGGTCTTCGCACGGTGGAAAGGGGATATTCTCTCCAATTTTCTTTCTCCCCTCTCTCCCTTCCTCCCTCCCCGTCCCTCTTCAGGGACCCTTCTCACGAGCAACTCCTTATGCAGGAAGTGCAGACGCTCTTAACCATGGGAGCGATCGAGGAGGTTCCAAGGGAGCTAAGGGGCAGGGGGTTTTACTCCTGTTACTTCCTAATCCCCAAGGCAAAGGGTGGGCTGCGGCCTATCCTGGACCTGCGTGGACTCAACAAATTCATGGTAAAGTTGAAGTTCTGCATGGTCATCTTGGGCACCATCATACCCTCCCTGGATCCTGGAGACTGGTACACCACCCTCGACATGAAGGACGCATATTTCCACATCGCGATTCTTCCGGTGCACAGACATTTCCTTTGCTTTGTGGTCAACCGCGAACACTATCAGTTCACGGTCCTTCCTTTTGGCCTTTCTACAGCCCCCTGGGTATTTACCAAATGTCGTGGCAGCCTCCCTCCATCAATAGCGGATCCAAGTATTCCCGTATCTCAATGATTGGCTTATTCGAGGTCGCACCAGGGAACAGGTGCAGTCCCACGTTCAAGTGACCATGGCAATGTTTCATCAATTAGGCCTCCTCCTCAACGTGGAGAAGTCATCTCTGGAACCAACCCAGAGAATAGAGTTCCTTGGGGCAGTCTTAGACTCCAGACTCACCCGAGCTCTCCTACCAAACATCCGCTTCCAGTCGTTGGTGAACCTTATCCGCAGCCTCCAAAGTTTTCCAACCTCAATGGTGATAATGTGCTTGAGCCTTCTGGGGCACATGGCCTCCTGCACATACGTGACCAGGCATGCCAGACTGCGGCTCTGCCCACTTCAGGCCTGGCTGACAACAGTCTATCGCCCAGGTCGAGACAGCTTAAACATGGTGGTCACCGTCCCGGAAACTATCCTAACCCCTCTCTCTGCTGGTGGTTAGACCCCAGGACAGTATGCAAAGAGGTCCCATTCCATACTCCTCAACCCTCCTTGTCTCTGGTCACGGATGCTTCATCCCTAGGATGGGGCACCCATCTCGGGAACTTCTGGACCCAGGGTCTATGGACCGCAGCCGAACTATCTCTACACATCAATGAACGAGAGCTGATGGTGGTGCGCCTGGCGTGCCAAGTGTTCCAAGAGCAACTACATGGCCACTGTGTGGCGGTCCTCACAGACAACACCACGGCCATGTTCTACATCAACAAGCAAGGGGGAGCCTGCTCCTCCCCTCTCTGTCGGGAAGCCATTCACCTGTGGGAGTTTTGTATAGCCCACTCTATCCTTCTGGTGGTGTCCTTTCTCCCAGGGGTCCAAAACACACTGGCAGATCACCTCAGCAGGTCCTTTCAGTCTAATGAGTGGTCGATTCGTTCCGATGTCATCCACTCCATCTTCCTGAGGTGGGGGTTTCCCCAGGTTGACCTGTTTGCCTCACACAGCAATCAGAAGTGCCAGATATTTTGCTCTCTCCAGGAATGCTCCCCAGGTTCTCTCTCAGATGCTTTTCTGCTCCTGTGGAAGGGCCAGCTGTTCTATGCCTTCCCTCCATTCCTGCTGGTCCACAAGGTCCTGCTCAAGGTGCACAGGGACAGAGCATGTCTGATTCTGGTCGCCCCGGCATGGTCCAGACAACACTGGTACACCACACTACTGGAAATATCGGTAGACACTTCAATTCCACTCCCGCTTTGGCCGGATCTGATCTCACAAGACCACGGCCACCTCTGATACCCTGAACTGCAATCCCTCCATCTCACAGAGTGGATGCTGCATGGCTAACTCATTCAGAGCTCCTTTGCTCCCATTCGGTGTAGCAGATACTACTAGGTAGCAGAAACCCCTCCACTCAAGCCACGTACCTGGCCAAATGGAAGTGTTTCTCCTGCTGGTGTGCCCAGCACGGCACATCCCCCTGCATGTGTCTGTGCCTCTCATCTTGGACTATCTCCTATCCCTAAAACAGTAAAGTCTGGTGATATCATCCATTAGGGTGCACCTGGCAGCCATTTCAGCTTTCCACCAAGGAGAACATGGACACTCGGTCTTCTCCAACCCTATGGTCGGTAGGTTTCTTAAGGGACTGGACCATCTCTACCCGCAGGTGCGGCAACCGGTCCCCATGTGGGACCTTAACCTGGTCCTCTCCAAACTTATGGGGGCCCTGTTCGAGCCGATGGCCACCTGCTCCCTTCTGTACCTCTCTTGGAAGACAGCCTTCCTTGTGGCTATCACTTCGGTGAGGCACGTATCTGAGATCAGAGCCCTCACTTCAGAACCACCGTACACGGTCATCCATAAAGACAAGGTGCAGCTACGCCCTCACCCTGCCTTCCTTCCCAAGGTGGTATCAACTTTTCATGTCAACCAGGACATTTTCCTCCCGGTCTTCTATCCGAAGCCACATGCTACTCGGCGGGAGCAACGGCTGCACTCCCTCGACATTCGTAGGGCCCTCGCCTTCTACATTGAGCGTACAAAGCCGTTCAGAAAGACAACCCAGCTCTTCGTTGCTGTGGCTGACCGGATGAAAGGCCTCCTGGTCTCCTCACAGCACATCTCCTCTTGGATCACGTCCTGTATCCATGCTTGCTACAACCTGGCCGGTGTCCCGGCCATGCCCCTCACCGCCCATTCTACAAGGGCTCAAGCCTCGTCGGCTGCTTTCCTGGCACAGGTTCCGATACAGGAGATCTGTAGAGCTGCCACTTGGTCCAGCAGTCCAGAGATAATGCTGCATTTGGTTCAGCAGTGCCGCAGTCAGCGATATCGCACTCTGACCCCACCGCCTAGGTAAGGCTTGGGAGTTGTCACACCCCAATGGCCCCCTCCCTCAGGGAGTCCCCGGGGAACGCAGATCAGCATTGTATGTGGCTAATGCTGTTGCAAGCATCGCAAAGCATTTTGGGGAGGGTCAAAGGTGTGTGAGTGGGGAATGGAAGATTCCTTTGCAGGAGTACGAGAGGCCAAGAGAGGGGGGGAAGAAAGAAAGAAGCAGAGAACAGGTTAACTCGGCACTTTAGCTAGCTCCATGTAAAGACAAGATGCTGGCCCAGGCCCAAGGTCATGGGCTCGATGAAAAATCTACGAACGAAAAATCTACTGCCCAGTCGTGAGAAGAGGAGAACTAACTGGAGCAGAGCTGCAAAGATAGCAGCGAAAACAGAGTGAATGAGGTGGCAACGGTGAAGGCCAACAAAAGGGAAAACAAATTCTCCGGAGCTGGTGTGTTTTGGGCAGCCGAGAAGGCCACAGCAAGCCGATTGGGACTGGTACAAAGAGCACCAGGCACAGAGGGCCCTGGATGACGACATCTCCAAAGAAACCCAAGACTTAAAAATCCTCCCAAGAGCTGGAGCAATTCAGAGATCACACAGTGGATCCTAGACAACCTGTGCAAACAGGACAGACCTCCCGTCCACCTTCCCCCCTCCTCTTCCTACGCTACACCCAGGCCTGGCCAGCCCTGAGTAGTAAGTGTGTGAGTATAAAAGTAAGTTAGGGCTTAGGGCACTAATGCTTTCTTCCTTCCTTTAAGTAACGTGGAAGCATTTCCAGCACTGTTATTTTATTATTTTATCAATAAAGCTTTAAAATTCAGACACGTGGTGTGCCTCGTCATCTCCTCCCCAAAAAGATCCTGTGGTCCCAGCCTGATCAATTGTGGGCCCAGGCAGATTAGTAACAATTATCTGTCACAGCATCACCTAATTGGAATCGATATGAGCAAGCACTCGAAGAAGAAAAGACGGTTACTCACCTTTGTAACTGTTGTTCTTTGAGATGTGTTGCTCATATCCATTCCAAACCCGCCCTCCTTCCCCTCTGTCGGAGTAGCTGGCAAGAAGGAACTGAGCTGGGTCGGCTGGGGGTATATATCCAGTGCCATGAAGGCGACACGCCAAGAGGCTCCACAGCCGACCCACCGGGTGTTGCTAGGGTAAAAAGTATCCGACGATCGTGCACGCGGCACGCGCACACCTAATTGGAATGGTTATGAGCAACACATCTCGAAGAACAACAGTTACAAAGTTACAACAGTAAGATCACACAGGTACTCCATTTAATTACATGAACATCTTGGTGTTTGAATTCAAAGGTGGCTTTTAAAGACAATACTCAGCATTTGTTATAATTGACTCACATATTGGGGGATCATTCTTTCATTGTTCATTTACAAAACCTTTTCAGTTCACCCTTAAAAGGCCCCGGGTGCTCCAACTGTGCTGACTGGGAAGGAATGAGACATTGCCTAAAATTAAAATAAAATGCCTGTGTTTGAAAAAGGGATGGTAGTGAAGACATCAGAATTGCATTCATCTCAAGTTGTCTACAATCAACCCAAATCAAATGGGCAAAGTATGAGAAACTGTATTTAGTATTATGTGAAGCATGCTTTATCTTAGAGAAATAATGGTTTAGATTTTAAAATAATATATATTGTTATATTAACACATATTGAATACTATGGATTTAGTTTACAGTTAATTAAGGCCCCTGATTTAATTCCCCTTAAAGTCTGGGCATCTTTCCATTGGTTTTGATGGGAGTTGGATTGGGTCCCAAAAGAAGATATGTTTTCAGAGTGAGCTTTAAATGAAGGAAACTGGATTGCTGATGATATGACTTTTGACTTTCTGCCTAACATAATATTTCTCCATGCTCAGTAAATACCATGAGATAGATTTTCAAAAGCAGCTAAAGGATTTAGAAGCCCAGGTGCTTTTGAATATCTCCTTCACAGTTTTTATTAACCAGGAGTAACTGTGTGGGACTTTGAATAGGACTTAGGCTCCTGCATTGCTTAGATTTGTTTGAAAATTTTACCAAGTCCCAGTGGAACTTGAGCTCATAATTTAATTTTTTGAAAATCTCCCCATGTAGTTTAGTGAGCACCTGGGTGAGCAGGAACCCAGCTATCCCCAAGAGGTGGTGGGACTGGTTGCAGAGAGGGGGCAAGGCTGGGACAACCAGAGAATACTGGACATCTTCACTGCTACCTTGGACAGTGTCTGGGTGGCCTTCTAACATCATCCCCATGAGCAACAATGGCTCTGTGTTATTTATGAGATGGCAAGGCCTACTAAGCTTAGTTTCTAACCATTGCAGCCTGGCTGCCCAAGGTATTGAATGGGGCTTGGGGAAGAGATTAGGTAGGTTGATGGAGTGATTTAGGTAAAAATCAGAGGCAAGTTTTATAGGGGCCAAGGGTAAGAAAGAAGGATGGAACACCACATCATGTGGTCAGCAATGACATCACAGATCTCACAGATTCTCTAAAATGATATGTTTATTAAGAATTATGTATTCAGTGAGACATGGTGCAGGGAGTATGGTCTAGCAGTTAGGGCATTAGCCTGGTCCTCTACTCCACCACAAACTTCCTGTCTCACCTTGGGCAAGTCACTTGGTCTCCCTGTGCTGCTGTTCCCCCTCTGTAAAACAATGGATGACATCACTTCCCTACCTCACAGGTGCATTGTAAGGATAAATGAATTAGACTCATAGACTTTAAGGCTAGAAGGACACATCACCTCCTGCACGCTACAGGTCACAGAACCTCACCCACCCATTCCTGTAATAGACCCCGAACCTCTACTCAGTTACTGAAGTCTTCAAATCATAATTTAAAGACTTTGAGTTACAGAGAATTCACCATTTACACTAGCTTAAACCTGCAAGTGACCCGTGCCCCAGGCTGCAGAGGAAGGCAAAAAACCGTACGGTCTCTGCCAATCTGATCCAGGGGAAATTGCTTCCTGACCCCAAATATGGCCATCAGTTAGACCCTGAGCATGTGGGCAAGACCCAGCAGCCAGACACCTGGGAAAGAATTATCTGTAGTAACTCAGAGCTCTCCCCATCTAGTGTCCCATCACCAGCCAGTGGAGATATTTGCTGCTAGCACTCACAAATCGGCTACATGCCATTGTAGGCAGTCTCATACCATCCCCATTAAAGACTATGAGGTGATCAGATGTAGTGGTACATTGTATGTACCTTAGATTGTGACAATGGCTCAGTAGTTCTGCGTATGAGTGAAAGGAAAGCAATGTTGCTGTCCCACATTTCTAACTGGCTGTAGCCAAAAGCCTTTCAAAGCAACTACAGGCTGGAGTTGCAGAACAATGGCAATCATTGGAGGCAGATTTTCAGTGAGGTCTGTACACACCACTCCAGCATATCTCATTGGCTTTATGTAATGTATTGAGTCTACAGGTCTCACCCAATGAAGTTTCTCCTTCTTTTTTTGCCTTTCTAGAGCCAGCTGTCCTTGCAGGCAAAACTCTCAGAGATGTAAATGCAAGAAAATTCCTATTAGTTAGAGAGCTTGATTCACTCTTGTATTAGTCCAGTTTACATGGGTCTAACCCAGTAAAGCATATTGAGACCTTTGCTCCATGGTATTTTATGTGTATTTGCTACAAAACTGCACCGTGTGGAGGTATCCCTGCCCCCACCCCACACACACAGCGGAAGGCAGAACAGTTGAGTCTAACCCTTCAGGAGAATTATCTTTACCTGGCTGAAATGATTTATCTTTTGGCCTGCCACACCAGAGTGTCTAGATAAAGTGCCATGTAAAACATTGTCTATAGTGTTCTGTCTATAGTGTCATGTTGTCAGTAGCGTTGTCTCTATTGTTTCCTGGCTCTGACTGCGATGCAGCATAGTGTTTGCAAAACACTATGAAACCAATTGCTCTTGGAAATGAATTGCTCTAACAGTCTGTGTGGTGAATGCCAATGGTACGATGCCTACGGTAGCTGTATGTCATTAGGCACAAGTAATGACGTTGCACATGAATAGAGACCCTTATTCACAGAACTTTAAAAGCTGATGGTAAGGGCATGAATATTGGAAGATGACAGCACATTTACTCTTCGCTGGAATATTTCATTTTCATTTCCTTGCTGGAGCTGTGCCTATCTGATGTTAATTCATTTTTGCTCACCATTTGAGGGTACAGTAACATCATTTTTCCTCCTTTGTAGTATTGTAGTTCCATTTCTCATTCTGTTTTCCAAGTTAGTCGCTTAGGTCTAAGAGTCCATTAGCTAATTGTCAAGATTTATAAGTAAGCTTTTTGAAACAAGGGGGTAGTTTAACAAGTCTTCAGTATTATGTTTAATAAAAAAAAAAATACGGTGGATGCAGCTAAAAGTCCCTTTCCAGTTCCAATTAAGTTAAAGTGATTAGAAAAAAAATTGGGAACTGGATTCTTTTGAACTAAAACTTCTTTTTAGTGTTTGTTTATCTAGAAATATTTCAATCTCAATTACTGTACCTAATGCACTCCTCGTTTCTCATTATGATAACCAGGGGGGGAGGCAATGCTACTAGACAAACAAATTTACATTAAGGGTAGTCATGGAAAGTGTTTACATTATTCACAACTGACCTGACATAACTCAGCCATAATCTCATGCTCGATGACCTACTTCAGGAAGTTTTATATAAGTATTTCTAAAACTGATTGATGATTCTCCTCCTCCTGTGTTGATAGCATATAGTTTGACAGAAAAGAGGAAAGGCTAAGCAAACAAACTTCGGAACATTAAAAACACGTGTAATCTTAAAGTAAATAACCTTTCACATGCTGTACACGGTGTAACCTTTTGTTGGTTTGCTGGTATCATAAAGAGACAATAAACGTTTCCAACAGGCATCCTTTCTCTGACAACACTATTAGACCTCTTATACTTTAGAAAATGGACTTGAGGTCTGTTTTCATACAATGTAATATTGAGCGCACCAACTGTTCTGCCCTTGGTATTTCATGTTTGCTCTGCCCGGCACTGTTGGTATTTCATGTTAAGGATTTTATAATTAAAGGTATGCCCACCCTCAGTCGTAGCAGGGCTAAAAAACAAAAAGAGGTTTAGCATTCCTCTCTCCACCCTGGTCCACTCCAGGCAGCGGGGGACATAGCTGCAGGTGGGTATACCCCCAGTCGTAAAAGTGCCGGGCAATAAAAAAAAAACACTTTAAAATCCCCGCTCCAAACGAAAAAAAATAAATCCTCAGTGCATACACCCTCAGCCGTAGCATAACTAAGCATAAAGGAAGAACTTAGGGTTTCTTGCTCTGCCTGGGAAGGGTTTTGTATTTGGTGTATGGACCCTCGGTGGTAGTAGGCCGAGTAATACAGGGGAAGGCTTAGTGTTTCTCCCTCTGGCCCAGGCTGGGTTAACATTGTAAGCCCCGGTGCCGGCGTGGGCAGCGTAAAACGTCAAGTAACTAAAAAAACCTTAAAAGTTGTACTAACGAATTGTGACAAAATGTTCAGGAAACAGAAAGGTACAACTGCGGGTTCAAGGCTGGATGGACGGGTATTAGGGAGCGCGGACACGGGAGTCCCGCTGCCTGGCCCACTGGTGTCATGGGAGGCTGGTGGACTCTTTGCCCGTGCCAGGGAAGGGGCGACAAGAAGGGATGGGACTCTGTTGCCTCTTTCAAAGTGGGGGTAAGAACCTCACCAAGGTGGGATACAAGCCCTGGGGTTCCTTGGCAAAGCTTCAAAAAAGCGTGCATACCTGGCAACATTTGTTAAAACTCTATGCCAAGTATGAAAGAAGGGTAAAAACTTAGGGGTAGCTATGGAATTGATATAAAGTGTGAACCTGGCAGCTAGTAAAAATTAAGCAACTAAAAGCGCAAATTACTAACCAGGCGGCAACCGAAGCCTGTGCCCATGAAAAGGGACGGTTCAACAACAACAACAACAAAAAATTGGCCCCAAACAAGCAGGCAGGCAACAAATACAAAAATTTAAAATACAGGTTGGAAGCCCTGAGGGCATAATGGCAGGAGTAAGGAAAGTAGTAAGTGCAGACATGGAAAATTCAAATCCCTAAAATAGTACTTAAAATGGTAAAATCTAAGTTAAGTAAGATATCATTTTAAAAAATAAGCAAGTAATTATAAAAAAAAGTAAAAAGTTAACTCTGCAAAGGCTAAAAAAAATTAAGCAGTTAAACGTTGTAAAATATTTTTTTTTTAAAGTGTTATAAAAAAAATTTCTTGGTTTCTTTGCAGCCATTCTGAAGAAAAATGGGCCCCTTTTCCAAAAAAAGTCTGTAAATAATCCAGGCAAAAATACTATCCAACTAAAATCATTTAACTATAAACAATTTAGACAAATTTGCTAAAAAAAAATAAGGGGGTTCTATTAAAACTTAACTGCCCCAAATATATAAAAAAATGTATTCTATATACAGCTATATAAAGACAAAACAGGGTAAAAAAATGTGCATTTTCCCCAGAACATGTGCAGTGTATATTGCAGAAGGGGTGAAAAAAAATGCAAACATACCATGCTACGTAATTAAAATCCTATTAGGGCTCCAAAGAAAGCCACAATAGGTTGTGTTTTCTTTTTCAAATGTTTGTATGTTTTAAAAGCAAAAGTTAAAAGTAAAAAGTAATCAAAACTCTGGTAAAAGTTAATTGTATCCCTTTTAAAACAAAGTCTCTAAGCTGCTAATGGCTTTGAATCCAAAAGCAAGTCAAAAAGCATCTGGGTTAATGCAAATTACCTAACTAATAAAGATAAAAACCATTAAAACCTGGCCTGCCTATAAAACAAACACAAAAAAATATGGGGGTAATTCCTCTGTTTTGCCTGCAATCAGCAAGGGTATTTATAAAAATATATATATATACAGTGAAACCCCGCTATAACGTGCCCTGCGATAACGCGAATTCGGATATAACGAGATCATAAGGTGGCTCCGGCCGCCCCAAGCAAAAAAAAAATGAAAATAAAATGTGAATTCCCCACTGCCTCTTCCCCCCTTCCCCCGCTTCCCCTTTTGGTGAGAAGAGCCGTTCTCCTCCCCAGCTGCTCCTCTCTCTTCCTCTGCCCCTTGCACGTCTCCCCTGCTCTCCCCAAGTGTTTCCCTCTCTCGCTGCATGGCTGAGAGCCCCCGCTGCTGGAGCAGGCTGACAGCCCAAGAGAAATTGATCGGCTTGAAACTAACCCCGCTATAACGTGATCCCACATTTACCATGGTCGAATTTTTTGGACCCCAATCATCACGTTATAGCGGGGTTTCACTGTATTTTAAGCAATAATCTGCCACCCTCAAAGGGGTAAAAACATGTTCTTTTTGTCTTTCAAAAAATCAAAAAAAGCTAATACCAGCTAAAAAGCAACCCAAAATAGCATAAGTCTAAGGTCACAATAAAAATTTTGTTTTGAGTTCTGTGTTTTGCCTTGTGGTGTTTGTCAAAACAGCCTTATACAAAAACAAATAAAAATAAAAAACCATACTGTTATAGCTATAAAATGTACTAAAATGCAAATACTTGCTTTGTCCACCTTAAAACACAAAATGTTTTGGGTAATATCAAAAAATACTAAGGTTTTAATACACTTGCTAAAGCAAAAAAAAATCACTGTTTAATACTTATCAATACAAATAAATGCAGTATGTATCTAGCATAGTAAGGCCAAATCTTTTAATTAAAAACATTGTTATTAAAAATGCACACCATTTTACTAAAACCCTTTACTAAAATCCTGTATATAAAATAAATTAAATAATAAAATCAAAGTACTGTATAATGGGCAGTGTGTATGTGTTAATTCCTAAAAAAAAAATGTTTAAAAAAAATAAAAGTGTTAGCAACCCGCTAGTAAACAAATGTAAATGTAATGTAAATACGGTGTTTACCAATAATCACATTTACTGTTTGCTACAACCAAAAAAGTCTTAGCTTTGCCCAGTTAAAAAAAGAGCTATAGACTCATAGAATATCAGGGTTGCTATGTAAAACCCGCAAGCCGTAAAGGCCGCTTTAAATAAAAAAAAGGCCAAGTGTAAACAAATCGTCATTAAAAACATCTAAAAATGGCAAATTAAAAACAAAATAATGTTGCAAAAGCTAAAAAAGGCGACCCACACTCTGAACGCCAAGTGGGTGGGTCCGTACTCCATCGTAAATCGCATCTCCCCAGTAGTGTACCAACTTCAGCTACCAGGTAAACTAAAATGGGCGCATGCCAATCAGCTCAAAACATATGCTTCTCCCTAGGTTTCTGGTCATGGCGTCGTGGGCCTCGGTTGTGGACCTGCCATCTGCCTGGACTATCTGCTCATGGGATTATCTGGCTAATCCATCTGCTCATGGGATTATCTGGATAATTATAATTATGAGGAGGGAAAGTACCTCCAAAGGCTCTCCCTGGTTCAAGCAACTGATGGGGCCCAAGCCACAGTGTGGCGTAAGGCTGGAAGGGAGGAGCCATAATGGCAATGCATAGTCCAAATAAACACAGCAGGGCCACAGCAAAATACCTGGTGGGGCAGGCCCTGTTCCTCATGTGATGGCATGAGGTGAAATAAAAGGCCCTTTGGCGGGCAATAGCAAGTATTAATCCCTAAATGCAGTATCATTGTTGTAACCTCCTAAACCAGGCAAACAACATCCATAACGGAAGCCAGGGTGGGCTGTAACAGGACAACTAATGGCTTAAAAAGTTTTTGTATGTGTCTCAGTTTCCCCAATAGGTGCATTTACGTTGTCCTTTTTCTTTCCTTTGCTTTGTTAACAGAACAGGCAGTAATGGCGAAAGCCCAGGAACACCCCAAACAAAAGTGGTAAAACTGCTCTTGCTGCTTCAAGCCTTGAAAATCCTTCATTGTAATACAATGTATATATGGTGGCATATTTTTATAAAATTCCTTGGGTTTCCAATGTTTTTGTCCTTCTTTGTTAATTTTACCATTATCCAAAATTGGCCATGGTAAAAAAGAAGGTCTATTGTCCATTGGCAAGAGGGCAGTTGCGGCGTGTCATCCTGGAAGTGTTTACCTGGGCGTTTTTCCAGGGGCGGCCCCCTGCCGAGAGCCCCAGGTCCCCTGGCCCTGCGTCTCCCTCCCCAATTGGGTCCCAGACGGGGTTAACCCCAAAAAACTCCATACCTCGCAAAACAGCACCGCCCAAAACAATATTGCGTCCCATCTCCCTTTAAGCCCCCCTCCCAAAAAGTTTGTTTCCACCTGGAAACAATGGCCCCTACCTTTAAAAAAAAACAATCTCTATCCAAACTGCCAGCGCTTGTGGTTCCACTAAAAAAAAAAAAATCTAAAAGCAATGGCTCAAGTAAACCACCAATGGGAGGGTATGTGGGGAGGTTTTCAATGTCACAAAAAAGTTCAGTATTAACAGCTGGCATCGGGATGTGGTTGCAGTGTTGGTCCCCGGATGGTGTAGGGTTCAACCTAACCCCTGCAGTTCCAAATGTTAGTATATCACATATATCACTCACTCATCCACACACACATCCCACCAGTGTAAAAAGGTAAATATTACATGCCCAAAACAATTTCCAGCATCCCTTTTAAATTGTAGCCTCCTCCGCTTAGCCCCCAGTCTTCAAAAAATAACTCTAAAAAAGCACCTCCACATCTCCCCCCACCAGCAGTGGTGGCAAATGTTACCAGCCACCAAATAAAAAGCAGCCACTCAACGCTAAATCCTCCTCAATGCCACCTTAAAAGCTTTAAACATTCACCTGCCCCGACACACTTCCAGGGCCCAGCCTTCCTCCCCAATTGCACCGGGGGGGGGGCATCCTCCAACTTCCCCTCCTTACGCAGACGTTGTCCTTGCCCCCCCGAAAAAGGCGAACCTTAGTAAGCTCCTTGTGGGATGTGGCGAATTCGGCGGCTAGTATTTAAAATATTCAGCAAGGGGCCATAAAAAACAAACAGTTAAAACAGTTAAAAAAGGCCATGGGGCTGGTCACAAGTGCGGCTCTTACCCACCTTAGAGTGGCCACCTCCACCCTCAAACATACTGCGAAATTGGCACTCCACACGCGGGACACCTTGCGGGGACTGATTAAAACCATAATGGAGTCCGGGGACCAGCTAGCGTGGGATTCGGTGTGCTCCCAGCTCCAACAATAGTTAACCCAACAAGGCCGTAGCAGCCATAAGGATGTGCTCCATGGAGCCTGGCCTGGGAAAATCCATTCCCACTTAGGGATTCCCCGAAGCAATGGCCTTTTCGCTATTCCTGGAGGCTCACTAACTGGAAGTGCACAGGCATAGCCTGCTCCTGCATGGCCTTTGGCCCTATAAAAGGAATGTGGGCCCCTGCTATAAAAATCCAACCGGGCCTTTGGGAATGCTGCCTCTGGGACTGGGTGGTCCATCGCAATATGTGGAAGGTGGCACCCCCCAATGACACGGCTAAGCGGTATGTGCTGATGACATCTTCTGACTATCAGCACATATGAATTGCAAAGGGCAACACCTGGCAGCTATGGCCTATAAAGCCCCCTCAAATAATGTGTAAAAAAAAAAGCAATGCCAGGCTGCTTCTATGAGGTGGGTCAACACATCTGCTGAAAAGGGGAGGCATCGGGATATGCCCCCACTAAGGCACATATGTTTACCAATACCTCTGCGTGTGTTTGAAGGACCACCTACCCCAGGGTGCCCCTTGATTTGCTGTTACAGTCTCAGGCACAAAAATTTTTGGTGCATTGGCCCGCAATTATGCCAAGTATGGTTAATATTTCTAACTATATCGTGTTTAATTTTTCATGGATTACACCCAATGTTTATCTCCCATTGACGCACGTCAGGGAGCAACTCGCCATATTCCAGACAAATGCCTCCTCCTTTACAGTGTTGCAGCACACCTTCAATGTGGAGAAAGCTGCCTTTGCCACCGCCGTTCGGATGGGGCATCTATGTCAAGAAGGGAATGTGTTATGCTATGTTACTAATAAAGCCAGAAGCCATTACTGGCTTGTGTATGCAATTGTTGCTGCCCTAATAATTTTGTTTGAGTTATATTGCTGCTTGTGTAGGAGGCCAATGGTAACACTGGCCATGGTGTCGAAGGAAGGGTGGAAACCTAAGTGGTTACTCCTCAAAACAGAATGTTGATTCAGGGTCAAGGGGGGGAAATGTCACAATAAAATCCCCCCCCCCACCCCAGGGGGTCCCCTGGGTAAGCACCAGCATTGTATATTGCTAATGCTTTTATACGCATTGGAAAGGATTTTGGGAAGGGTTGGAGGTGTGAGTGTGGAGTGAAAGATTCCTTTGCAGGTTGTGAGAGGCCGAAGGGGGAGGAAGGGAGAAAGGAATGGGTTAACTCGACAATTCAGCTAGGCTCGAAGATAAGGAGCAAAACTGCCGCTCAAGGCCAACGCACACAAACAAGCTCCCTGCTGCCAAACAGCCAAAAGCCTGTGGGAAAGGAGAACTGAACCAAACAGACCTGTAAAACAAGAAAGATTGCGAAGGCTAGTGAGTTAAAAAACAACAGTCTTGCGACCCTGAAGCCAGACCCTAAGGGAGCCACAGAAGGCCAGTTCGGACTGGTACAGAAAGCATGGGAGATGAGGATCCCTGGATGAAAACACCCCCGGAAAAACCCAGGGCTTAAAAACCCTCCAGAGAGCTGAAGCAAGTTGGAGCTCAACAGCGGACTCTGGACGGCCTGTGCCCAGGACAGAACTCTCGTGCCCCTTCCCCCTCTTCTTCTTCTTCTTACGTTACACCCGGGCTTGGCCAGCCTTGGGTTGTGTGTGTCTGAGTATGAAAGCGGGTGAGGGCTTGGGCACTAATGTTTTCTTCCTTCCTTTGAGTGACGTGTGAAAAACCCAGCAGTCACCGCTGTTATTTAATTAATAAAGCTTTTAATTATTCACTTGGTGTGCTCCTTCATCTCCTCCCCTAACAATCCTGCAGCCTCAGCCTAATCACCT
Organism: Platysternon megacephalum; assembly: GCA_003942145.1. NCBI lineage: Eukaryota > Metazoa > Chordata > Testudines > Platysternidae > Platysternon > Platysternon megacephalum. Next base: position 35,283 of record QXTE01000050.1, on the reverse strand, counting down.
GACGCCTCAGACAGATTGGTAACATAAATCTGTCACAATATGGGGAACATTTTAGCGTTCTCTACAATTTACACTCCCATAGACCGGACTGTGTTGCCATGTAGCCAAGCGCTGAGATTTCTTCCCTCTCATTTTTAAGTGTTGTGGATGCAGGGCCATCCTTAGGATTTATGGAGCCCTACACAGTTATTATTAAACCGGTGCCCCTATGCCCAACGGCAGCCTGGGCTCATAGCCCGGTGCGGGGCTCGACGAGGCAGCAAATGATAGCAAGATGCCCGGCCCACCTCACAGTGGCGGGGAGTCACAGTTCCCCGCAGAGCCCTCCGTACCCTCTCCCTCATGCAGAATGGACATGCAGAAGGTACCTAGTTAAAAGCACTAAACTTGGGAATAAAAAATGTCAGTCACAGGTTTTTTGATATGCCCTGAAGTTTGTCAGACATTTATTTGCAAAAACTTTGTAGTAAGGGCGAGTCAGCTGTCTTCCTGAATACTACATTAAATATTATGGAATACATGATGCAGCTCTTCTGTGCTTTACATTTTCTTAATCAGTATTTCTAAGCTGATTTTATATTTTAAATGTACTCTTAAGCCTTCATAAAGTAATCATTCCAGATTATTATATATTCAACTCCCTGAAACAAAGACATTATACAGCTCCCCGACCTGCCCCCCCACCCCAGCTCACCTTCGCCTCCGCTTTCTCCCCTGAGCGCGCCTTTCCCGCTTCTCCCCCTAGCTCTCAGTGCTTGCAGCCACAAAACAGCTGTTTCGTGGCGGCAAGCACTGGGAGGGAGGGGGGAAGAAGGGGAATGCGGCGCGCTCGGGGAAGAGGCGGGGTTGGGGTGGGGATTTGGGTAAGGGGTTGGAATGGCAGCGGGGCAGGGCTGGGAGGAGGCAGGGCAGGGATGGAGTCTGGGCGGGACCAGGGCAAGGTGGGGGTGTCGAGCACCCACCAGCGCTGGGAAAAGTTGGCGCCTATGGGGGAGGTGAAAGTTGAAGCATAGTCACAAAATGCTGACTGCTAAATTCAGATGACAGCACTTAAGCAATGAGTATATCAGCTGTATAGCTCCCTTTGCTCCAAGAATGTCCCCTATCAATAATAAAGGACCTAACATGGGCAATATCTTGTTGAGAATTGGCCCTTAATTAATCCATTCTGTCGAAATCTAAAATTGATTGCATGGGGTAGAAGGCCAATAGTTAATTATTTTCACATTCCTGAGTCACCTAAAATTGAAAAGGAAATATTATTATACATTATTACATATTAGAAGCAAGAGGAAGACCAAGGACAGGATAGGCCCATTACTCAGTGAGGTGGGGAAAACAGTAACAGAAAATGTGGAAATGGCAGTAGTGCTAAATGACTCTTTTTGTTTTGGTTTTCACCAAAAAGGTTAGTAACGATGGGACATCTAACATAGTGAATGCCAGTGAAAATGAGGTAGGATCAGAGGCTAAAATAGGGAAAGAACAAGTTAAAAATTACTGAGACAAGTTAGATGTCTTCAAGTCACAAGGCCCTGATGAAATACACCCTAGAATACTCAAGGAGCTGACTGAGGAGATATCAGAGACATTCGCGATTATCTTTGAAAAGTCATGGAAGACGGGAGAGATTCTAGAGGACTGGAAAAGGGCAAATATAGTGCAATCTATAAGGACAGCCCAGGGAATTACAGACCAGTTCACTTAACTTCAGTACCCAGAAAGATAATAGAACAAATAATTAAGCAATCAATTTGCAAACACCTAGAAGATAAAGGGTGATATGTACCAGTCAGCATGGATTTGTCAAGGACAAATTGTGTCAANCTAGAGGACTGGAAAAGGGCAAATATAGTGCAATCTATAAGGACAGCCCAGGGAATTACAGACCAGTTCACTTAACTTCAGTACCCAGAAAGATAATAGAACAAATAATTAAGCAATCAATTTGCAAACACCTAGAAGATAAAGGGTGATATGTACCAGTCAGCATGGATTTGTCAAGGACAAATTGTGTCAAACCAACCTAAAAGATTTCTTTGACAGGGTAACAAGCTTTGTGGATAGGGGGTAAGCGGTAGATGTGGTATATCTTGACTTTAGTAAGGGTGTTGATACTGTCTCATATGACCTTCTCATAAACAAACTAGGGAAATACAACTTAGATGGAGCTACTATAAGGTGGGTGCATAACTGGTTGAAAAATCGTTCCCAGAGAGTAATTATCAGTGGTTCACAGTCAAGCTGGAAGGGCATAACGAGTGGGGTCCTGCAGTGATCAGTTCTGAGTCTGGTTCTGTTCAATAGCTTCATCAATGATTTAGATAATGGCATAGAGAGTACACTTATAAAGTTTGCGGATGATGCCAAGCTGGGAGGGGTTGCAAGTGCTTTGGAGGAGAGGATTATAATTCAAAATTATCTGGACAAACTGGAGAAATGGTCTGAAATAAATAGGATGAAATTCAATAAGGACAAATGCAAAGTACTCCACTTAGGAAGGAACAATTAGTTGCACACATACAAAATTGGAAATGACTGCCTCGGAAGGAGTACTGTGTAAAGAGATATGGGGGTCATAGTGAATTACAAGCTAAATAGGAGCCAACAGTGTTACCAGATGTGCCCATTACTTTGGAGTATGCTCATTTATTCGGGTTACTCCTCTG